>BQNB010039971.1:4656-36840 GCA_026074375.1 Tanacetum coccineum
CTAATACCCGGTATTTTGTAAAAACTATATAAGCCTCTTCCAACTTTGGAAGAGGCAAGCTAGTCATTTATTCCTTTCATACAAAAACACATTTTCTCTCACTAGAAAAACTCTCTCATGTGTTTCTCTCTCTAGAAACTAGCCAAGTCCAAGAATCGACCTCGTGTTATGATATATGATATACCACAAAGGTCATACTAGGAACCGATGCCCAAAGAAGATTAAGCAAGAGGAAGTTGGAGAAGTTCGTGGCTGAGCTTATGTAATTAAGGATGCTGAGCCGCAAGGTCTGAATGTGGTTACTGGTACGTTTCTGCTCAATAACCGCTATGCTTTTGTTTTATTCGATTCTGGTTCCGATAGGAGTTTTATGGATACTAGATTTAGTTCCATGCTTAACATTTAAGTACCAATTCATGCTATAATTTATACAAAATGAGTAAGAAACATGGGATAAATGATGCTATAAAAGTGACGTCATTTGATGTCATCAAGTCCTGAGTTCTTCTGGGAACGCGACCAGTTTCGAAGCAAGTATCCACACCTGTATACCAGCACCTCACCACTGGATACTGTGACAACCGGCATTTTTCCAAGTTAATATTTGACTATAAACTTACTATTTTTCACCTTTTACGATTACATGATTAATTTAATGGATAACCGGGAGGTTACCTCGCGTTTTGACAAAAACATCTTCGGATGCGTTCCGGATTTAGACTAAGTGTAGTCTACTCATGACTAGCGTATTACGACTTTACGGCATATTCTTTGTGTCGCGTACGTATATTTTATGAGTTACGTAGATAGAGAAGTTTTTATTTTTCATGCATGTATGTATATATGTATATTCACTCCTAAACTAAAATATCTAGATATTATGCATACTTAAAATTGAATTTTTGAAAATCATTTTTGGTCCCCTCCCTCCCCCTTGTTGCTCGTTCGAACACCACCCCACACTAACACCATCCCATGAATTTTGTTAGTTAGCCTAACAATACTTGTACCATTCTTACATACTATTTTAAATTGTAGCCTAACCATTTGTACCAAGTGGGCACACGTTTTTTCCCCTTTTGCCCCATAACCGATCGAACAAACCCCTCACCACCACATGGGATTTTTTTTGGTTTAGCAATTGTACATTGTGGTCACACATCCTTTTAACATTTTGCTTAGTCCTTCTCGTCAACCTTTTTTCGTCTTGAGATGGAATAGAACCCCACACCATGTGCATGTGTTTATATAAAAAGGGAGCACTAGTTCATCTTCTCACACACATATAAACACTTAACAAATTTTGTAGTCTTTTCTCTCCTTTTCTTTGGTTCGGCCAACACATGCAAGCAACAAGAGGTGTTCATTTTTCTTTGTTCTTTAAGACTTGGGTTATATACATACTAGTGGTGTATTGGTTGGTTTATTCGGGTTACTTTTAGATCGAGTTTGGGTTATATATAGTTACATTTTTGGGTTAATCTTCATCCATTTTCTTCATTTTGTAAGTAAACATATTTCTTGCATATTTTTGTACTTTTTACTTCATCTTCATATATGTTTATCACCAAATATGTTATTTTATAAAAACTACACTTAAAAACGTTTACATATAAAAGTCCACTTTTTGAGCTCGTTATCAATTTGTAAATATATATTTTGACGAAAGTTATATTTATGCTTGTTCATATATATTGGGTTGTGATATACTTGAATATTGAGACTTGTTGAAGTATTGTGGATTTATATAGTTTTAGGATGAGGTTGGATTTGTAAGTGGATTTGTAGATTATAGATTTGTGGATTATATATTTGTGGATTTGCGCATTGATGGATTGTGGACTATAGGAATAGAATCGATGGAAGGGAAAATAGGTAGTACTTTTTGTTACGTTTTCGTGGTCGATTAATATTTGTTAAAAACGGATTTATAGCGGATAAACGGTGATTTGTTAAAATAGACAAAATAAATATATTTCTAAACTCCGCTTTTATAGTGTCAAAACTTGTACTTTTAAAGTGTCGAAAACTTGCGTTTTCATTTATTATTATCCGTACTACTTTTATAGTGAACATCATTCATGGCTAACATAGAAGTTTGTGTTACTTGACTACAAGGGTCTACCAAAAGCTCATTAACAGTTAAACCTATAACCAATTGTCTACAACATGATGGAGTACTAGCAGTAGCATCTTTCTTAAGGTTATCATCCAACTCATTAAACATTGTCCCAATTGAACGTGGAGACATTTCAGACACTTCCAACCTTGTCTTTGAATTTTCAACATACATGTCAATCATTTTATGTTCCAAAAAAAGTTTTCCCAAACAATCAAGATTCACATACTCTCTAATATTGTAAAGACCATTATCTAAGTTACAACCAGGCTTAAGAAAGTAGTACCAGTTGGTGTCACTAGCATAACCCATTTGCAACATAAGAGAATCCATCTCTTCAACTAAGACCTTTTAAGTGTCAACTAAATCGACTATACTAAATTTACCCCCTATAATGAAGACGCATGCAAAACATATTCGGACTAGAAGCTGGCAAAATTAAGACAACGTTATTATCAACATAAATTAACCTTAAGGGTTTACTGTAGCAAAAAACAAGAGCACGAACTTACCATATTTCCACTTTGCGTAATTATAAAGAGCAACCTCATCACTCAGATCAGGGTGAAATCTAAAATGCCATAAACTAAAATTAAGCATTTCGAAGTATCAAAAAAAATTTTGAGATGAAAACCTGAACATGCAATTAGGGTTTGTTAAATGAAACTTTTGGGGAAAGATTTGGGATGTAAAAGGAAGTGTGTGTTGGTATTTAGGTGGGAAAAGTGATGTGACTAAGGGAGTACATCACATTAAATGCAAAGTAACATTATACATGTTGGCTAAGTACTAAATTGCCCTCACGTGAATTGCACGGGAGGGGTGTTCGGTTGATCACTAACGAAAAATGTTAAAGGGACCTCCGGCGATAAGAAACATACAACAATAAGGATGGATGGCAGGCTTTTCTCGATTTTGAGACTAACGACGTATTCTAAGTATAACCACATGGACAAATGAAGTATTTTACTTTTATTTTACACAAAATTGGAAACATCACTTATTTTGCCAACTTATATTCTTAAACGAACTTCCAAAGATCTAAAAGTCACAATATCAACAATTTATACTTTTATCTAGGGTTAAGTCGTATCTGGATTGACGAGTTTGGGTTGACAGGTTCAATTATATCATATCACAACCCAAACTTGACCTGTTCAGTTTATCATGTCGAAAAGTTCAACCATAACTTTAACATGTTTATTAAACATGTTAGTCGTGCGAAACCCGTTTATGAGATTTAATGGTACATATTAAGTATAATAAAGTGTATGTTAGAAACCATTTAAGGCCACACAATTACTATTTTATTTAAGGACAATTCCATATCTCCCCCTCATTTTAATTGAAATTTCATATATAACCAAACATGCATTAAAAACATTGTATATCATGCATTAAAAACATTTAAAGTATATATTAAATTAATTATGAAAATAAGATGATATATGAAATTAATCCTTTTATTTATAAATAGATATATCATTATAAAATATTTTAAAAATCGATGATATATAATAATTCTGAGACACAAAATAGGTGCGTCTTATTATAATGAAACTAAACGCATAAGTTTTAATATTTAATATTTGTAATTGTATATTTAAACGGATTAACCGGTTGGTATCGAGTTAAGAATTTCAACCCAATCATAATTTCTTTATGAGAAGTGATTTGCACATTTTAAAAATTGATTGACACACTCTAATATATGTCTGTTGACATTTATACCCTTATATCACTCTTATTCCTTTTCACCTTTTCCACAATTATCATAAAGGTATAAATGTCAACACATATATATTAGAGTGTGTCAATCAATTTTTGGAGTGTGCAAATCACCTCCCTTTCTTTACAGGTTATTCAAGTGGACCTATATTAAACCTAAACTTGTTTAACTTAAACCTAGACTTGTTTATTTTCGTGTCGGTCTTGAGTTCTATTTTCGTGTAGTCATGTTTCGTATCCGATTTATACCCGAGCAAAGCACCAATAAATAAAAAAGGACGTATTTGGAATGACAAGGGGCTGAAAACACAAAACTGACATAGATTCATCAAGAACCAAAATAGGGTTTAACACTGAAACCCCCATTGAGAAGAAAATGGGTGATAATCAGGGTTTCAAGAGCTACGTATTAATCCACAACATAGCAAAGAGACACAACGTAGGAACATTAGCTCGCAGCGCTACAGCATTCGGCGTATCTGAACTCATTCTTGTCGGCCGTCGTGACTTCAATTCTTTCGGCAGCCATGGCTCCACTTCTCATCTCCCTTTTCGCCATTTTTATTCGCTTTCGGATGCCCGTCTTTTTCTAAAAGTAGTAATTTACATCCATATGTTATTCTTTTCATTCTTATTGGGTTTGTTTTAATAGATTGTGTGTTTGCAGGAAAATGATTGTGATATTTGTGGTGTGGAGATTACCGATGATGCGGCTGCGGTGAATGGGCATCCATTCAAGAAAAACACAGCTTTCCTTCTTGGTAACGAGGTATAAAATACTTGCATTTTCTTTAGTACTTATGTTCCTGTTTTGACTCCTCATTAGGCGATTAAGTAATCAGGACATGAATCACTTGTAACAAGTACTATAATAGCCTCTAACTTACCTAGTTACTGTACTTTTTTTTCTTGCGATAAGTGCTACTATTATTTATAAAAAAATTTAGTTTTTCCTGCTGTTAGTCTAGGTTTCAGTGTTAGTTTTTAGGTGTTGTTTGAGTAACAGTGTCACATAGCTTTTTGATTTTGGGTGTTTTGCTTCGTGTGGTTCATCGAGCGTGTGACTTTTCTTGGTCTTAGGTGTTTCAGCATGCTATGTAATTTCTAGGTTTTCGCCATTTATTCTCAAGGAACTCATAATGACCGTGATAGAAAGTAGTTAATTTTCCAACTAGAAATTGTAGATATGAATTTGTGGGAAAGCCTTTATCTTGATAAAGTTTTCTTGTTATTTGGAAACACATGTACATGTATCTTCTATTATTGTGTAGAGCACCTATTTTTTTTCTTGTGGTTTAAAGTATGTGAATCTTCGCAAGAGGCTGCTTTATAATCTTGATCACTAGATTTTTTTTTTATCTGTCTTGCAATTAGATGTGAAAGTTTCTATCCACTCACTTATGATGCGGACGATCAGGGTTGTACCTTTATCTCATGTAAATCAGGATGCTTAGCTAAAAGGGAAACGGGTGATAGACGCCAAAGTCTATTTTTGATGCATACAACCTTCTATATCACTATTATTGTAATAATATTATTTTGGTTGTCATTAATTAATTTATAGTTGTTTTAAAGATATGGACAAAAAAAAGAGTGTTTGCTGGTCAACCAAGTCTGGCCCTATCAGGTTTGACTTATCACCCTACCCTTTCATCTTCCAGTCTGTACTAACAATTAGTAAGATTGCCTTGGTTATTAGTATTGCTACCATTTTCCACGCGCTTTATTTGGTACGTTTATGCCCTTGATCTGAAATGTGCATTACATCCCAATTATGTTATTCTTTTTGTAGGGTAGTGGGTTATCTGCAAAAGAATGTGAGGTTTGTGATTACTTCGTCTACATTCCTCAATATGGGTGTGGCACCGCTTCCCTAAATGTCACTGTTGCAGCTTCCATTGTTCTACATCACTTTGCTGGTACGTCTACCTTACTTATTATAGTGTCGGTGTCAGTGAACCAAATTAATGTTCACGTATATAACCAACATTAGGTTCTGACACTCAGCTATGTGAGACTTAAATGAATTTGCCAAGTTCAGCGACTACACACTACACAACTTTTGATGATTGTAATTTAGGGTATGTTTGGCGAAATAGGCTGGGGCTGGGGCTTGTGTCGGGGCTGGAGCTGGGGCTAGTGCTTATATTATAAGCCCAAATTGAAATTTGTATTTTTATAAACTTATTTGGCAAATGGGATGGGCTGGGGCTGGGGCTTATTATTGCAAAATTACTAAAAATGACATAATTAAATGAGTTTTTGGTATATGTTTGATATTTTTGTGGGTAAATAAGTAATTTATGGTTCAAAAGCCCCGGGCTAAAGTTTTTAGCCCCTATTATGAGGCTTATTTTAAAAGCCCTTTCATAAGCCCGCGTGACAAACGTGACTTATTTTATAAGCCGGCTTATTTTAAAAGCCCAAGCCCCCATGAGCCCCTAAAAGCCTCAAACCAAACACAGCCTTAGCTTTCAGTGACTACATAACATCGTTGACCAATATATTTCTGTCCTTATTCTTCGGTGTCAACAACACCACTGATTGTTTCACGATAACCTCTTGTTATTAAATCAGCGCTACCAAAGAAAGTAACACTTGCCAAAAACGAGAGAACCCATACCCATCCATTCAGTAATTCATTTTCTTTACTCTCTTTTTTCTCAACTACCTGCCATGTATTTCGGTTCTATTGTTTTAGTCACAATAAATCGTTTAGAGACTGCATCAGATTCTGGGGTGTGCGGTACACGTGCTTGCATCAATTAAATGAGCGTTGTAGAAATCATTAAAGGCACCAGGTATATTGAAGGGGGTGGTTTCTCTTATTTTTTTTCATCAGTGTTATTTGTGATACGGAAACAGTCAAAGTATCTCCACGCTAGTCACTGTGGCTTTCACCAACGATTAAGTAGTTGAAATCTGTCACTTGAAACTCCTATGTTGCACTAAAAGCTGCTGTATTTGTTTGTATTGTAGGTTTCATATTCCGAATTTAGGTACTTGTGTTGTTAGTCTGTCATGGTTCAGTTTACACGGGGACTTCTTTTAAGCATCCTTCTGTAAATGATCAGGGACTTGTTTAGAAACTCTTTAATATTTCGTTTGAGTTAGTTGAAAAGAGGGAAAAATACATCATTGTGATTGTTTGCAAGTCTGATTAGTACTGTTGAATCTAGCGAGCTGTTGTCACTAGATTAGTATCAAATTGGTGTATTCAGCTGATGATTAGTGCACTTAGTAGTTAGTTCAATCGACTCGTTGCGTGTGACTTGTTAGTTGATTACAGTTTGATACTTATAATTGTCACGCTGCCTCCTTTTTGTGGTTCAAGTGGTTGTACAGTAGACATCTTAGCTAAAATATTATTAGTAAAAAGTTCCCTAGATTTTCAAAATTTCCAAACTGAGCATCAAAATCTTTAGTGCGTCTGTAATACATGATCTTGAAACATGGTATAACACTACTTTGCTTCTCTATTCTGTAGATGTCGTCTTTATCTATCCTGGCATCAATTAAAGACGGGGCGTAGTTGTCCTCTATATCTCCATCTCTTCTCTACTATCACCATCTTCCTGTCGAAGTTTAAATTACCGATAGAGTCCACCGCTCACTTTTGCTTTTGGACAAGATGCCATGTCCTTTTGGGTAAGGTAGCATTTCTGTAAAGTAGAAAAAAACTAGATATTAATCCCCGGGGTATCAGTACAATGCTCACTATTACGGATCCCATGACGACAGCTCCCGCTGAAGCAATTGTTGTTGCGGAGGTAGCTAAATTACCTATCCGCTATAGACGGAAAAGGCATGCTGTGGCGGACTTAAATAAACCTTAGCTGAAAAAAAAATTTGGTGGACCACAAAGAAATTATTGGCCTTGATATAACCCTTTTTATACCGGAGTAAATGAAGACTCCTAGTATGGCACGCATGAAGAAGCCTACTCAGAGTAGGAATGCCACACATTATAAAAAAAGGAAAATTGGACCTAAATCTTACATTAGACTCTTGTTTTAAGGAAGATTGCAAATATGAGCTGATCCTATATTATTGTAATAGTATGATTAGGCTCCACGATTCTGTTAAATATGGCATATAAGGTACACTTGATCTTAGGTAAACTTAAGTATACTTTTCCTATACTATCCTTTCTTTCCCCCCTCCACCATTATGACAAAGGAAAACTTCAAGATAGCTATGCTGCAGTCAAAAAGGCATATTTATGGATATGTACTAAGCCAGCTCTTTATACTAAGCCATATCCAAAATGGGGTTCGATATAGGGAGTCTTTGTTGTTTACTGTTTACAAGGTTGCAAAAATCGGTCGGCAGTATGTCGGCGGTCGACCACCTTCAAGCGTTAAATCGGTCTTGGCGGCGATATATCGATTTCTCGGCGGGGACCCTAAATTACAAAGGAATTTATTTTTTAAAGAATTAATATTAGCAATATCCTAACAAAATAAGTCAATAACCAAAAAAAACTAAAAAGTTTAACATGCTTGAAAAATAAAAACCATAAGTCCATAATTAGTTTAATAAACTTAAATAAAACCATAAGTCTAATAGTGACATCGTCTTCTACTCTTCATCTCCGCAATCTTTTGACCAAGTTTGACCGATTTTGACCCGTTCCTAAATATTAAAATCCTAAAAATTACCCTTTTTTAAGTCAAACAAATCTTTTGACCGAGTTTGACCGATTTTGACCGCCTTTGACCGAAACCGATAAATGTGACCAATATAGGAATTTCTCGGCGGTGGACCGCCGCCAATCGATATATCGGCCGCCATGACCGATATTTACAACACTGACTGTTTACTATTTACTTTACCTTTACCCAGCTTAAAGAAGTGTGCCATAAATTCATAAGAACTGCTATTTGTAGAGCTTCTATAGCTTCGAGCCCTTTAGTTTGTATAGCTTTAAATTCTCAATGTGAGAACTGCGAATATTACTATCTACCATTAAGCGCGGTCCAAAAACCGTTCCACCAAAATGGATCCGGACAAAACCGATTTGTGCCCCAAAACACCGGACCGAAATGTTCAGTCAATATCCGGGTCGGTCGGTCCGGTCCAACAAAGCATAATGTTCGGTTGTGTGTAAGACCGAACCGGACCGGACCGAGGACCGAAAATGATTAAAATGAAAGGGTGGACCGAGGACCAGACCGAAATCTGTTTATCGGTTCGGTCCGGTCCGCGGTCTATAACTAAGAGTAATCCGACCAAACAATGTGACCGTCACATCAACGCCATCTCAGCTTTCTCTCTCTTAGACCAAACAGTAATCCGACCGGACAGGTGACCGAACACTTTTAAAAAAAAATTTAAAATTTCATTAGTTAATTAAAACATTACAATAATGGGGGTTTTTTATAAGAAAAATGGGATTTTTTTTTAAATCACACAAACACCACTTTTTGGCTTGGTCTCTTCCGAATTCATTCGGTCTCCTCCCGGCCCAAACAAACGTTAAGGTCGGGGTGGGTTCGGTCGGTCACAATGCCAGGTAATGGGGGGTTCGGTCAGGTCGGGTGGAGACCGACCAGATGGTTTGGTCGGATTACTCTTAGTCCAATAAACAATATTCACCTATTTCATACATGAAACACTTGATCACAATTTCGTAACTATGCCACTTTATATTTCTGGCACTATGCACGTGTACTCGCCTAGTTATTATAAAATGTGAATTGGATCCACATTATGAAACAAAGCTTGATATAGGTAAAAACAGATTAACTACAAATTCAACAAGTTACTCTCTAGGTGCATATACAAACACCCCCCAAATCAAGAACAATGTTCTACATATACATTAAACAGAACTGAAAATATTAAATCTAACATTAGGTAGATAGATTTAAGGTACAATCAGGTTAATTAAATATTATTTACACAGTAATAGTTTGGCTGCTTCATGTGTTTTTGTATATTTGATGGATGTTGTATTTGCTTCAGTTTGGGCAGGATTTCCTGAGCGAACCCGTGATGGGAACAAGTTTATTGTGGCAGAAAGACCGGTGCATAAAGTTGGGCGTAACTTCTCTACTGAGACAGCAGAGTCTGTTATCGAGGAACGCAAGCTTAAAAGAGAAAGTGAGGGATTTTTTGACAAAATGGAAGAAACTGATTCTTCTGATAATCTTTTAGATGCAGTTTTTGGAGATTGATCTTTTTTTTTTCTAAAACTTTTGGCATCCAAGTGCTAACTTACAGTACCTGGAGTTTTACGTGGCCTACTCTAAAGAGGTGAAGTCTCGCTTTTCATAGCTAAATCAGGTGATAATGTAGCGAGTTAGTGTGTGACAGGTGACATGGTATAAGTTTGTAGCTGTTATAGTGGTGTTTCGTGTAATGAAATATTGAACTCTCAGTTAGCATGCCGCTGCTATAGCATTGTGTAAAACGTGGACTACACATCGATGGAAAAGGTGATGCTGTTGGGCTCTGAAAAGTTGGAGGTTACTAAAGTTCTCGTAGGCTCCAAAAGTCTGTTTGATTGTTGTATACAAGGTTCATTATCATTGTTTTCAAATGTTTTTATTGTCTTCAAATGAACTTCAGTTAAGCTTTGAAACAAAGTCAGGATTGATTATATTGAAGTGATTTTTTTCAGCGGCTTATCCAAATGATTAATATTATTATTATGGATTATATATTCTTAGGTGGTGTTTTGGATTGCTTATTTTTCTTTTGCTTCTTATGCTTATGTAAGTATTACATCACATTATCGTACCAGCAAGGCTGGATGAGTTGGAAAACCTCATCTTCTTTGGAGACAGACGATGCTTCGATCCTTACTCACTGCAAAAATGCTGAAGGTTTTCTAATAGCAACATTTTTACTTAACTTTCGAGTAGGAGTAAGGCTGTCTTTATACAGGACCAAGTCTTGTTTGCCTCAACTTACAAAGAGTTAATTGCATTTTTGGTCTCTGTGGTATGGCCAAATTGCAGGTTTGAGACCCTAACTTTCGAAATTGCAGTGATGGTCTTTATTTTCAAGTTTCCGTTGCAAATTTGGTCCTCAGGCCGGGACCAAACCTGCAATTTGACCAAACTACAGGACCAAAAATGCAACCCAAAAGGACCAAACCTGCAACCCAAACTTAAAAATAAAGACCATCACTGCAATTTCAAAAGTTAGAGTCTCAAACCTGCAATTTGGCCATACCACAGTGACCAAAAATGCAATTTACTCTATTCTCTAAACTACCAAATTCACTCAAATTATGTAATCTAACAAGCAAAAGAACCCGCGCGTTGCGGCGGGGCTAATTTTTTCCCGAATAATTTTTTTTAGGTTTCAGATTTTTTTTGGGGCCGATGCGTTGTGGTGGGGCTAATTTTTTCCCGAATATTTTCTTTTTTTGTACGTTTCGGAAAAAAAAATTGCGTTGGGACGGGCTAATTTTTTTCCGAATATTTTCTTTTTTTGGCACGGTTCGATATATTTTTTTTGGGCCGATGAATGTAAAAAAGTTGTGGACAATAAAAACTTTACGGGTTTTATTTGTAAATTTTTTTACGGAATTTTTTGTGTAAGAAAATCGTAAATAGTTAAAAGTTGGGGGTCCGTTTTTTATTTTTTTTACTTTGGGCCAGATTTTAGGCTAATTTTGGGTTAGTTTTTTTTTTTTTTTTACTTCGGGCCGGATTTTATGCTAATTTTAGGCTAGTTTTTGAAGCAAAGAACCCGCGCGTTGCGGCGGGGCTAATTTTTTCCCGAATAATTTTTTTTACGTTTCGGGCTTTTTTTTGGGGGGCCGATGCGTTGGCCGTTGGGGGCTAATTTTTTCCCGAATAACTTTTTTTTGTACGCTTCGGGAAAAAAAAATTGCGTTGGGACGGGCTAATTTTTTCCCGAATATTTTCTTTTTTTGGCCGGTTCGATATCTTTTTTTTTTGCCGATGAATGTAAAAAAAGTTGTGGACAATATAAACTTGACGGGTTTGTTTTTTTTTTAATTTTTTTACGGAAATTTTTGTGTAAGAAAATCGTAAATAGTTAAAAGTTGAGGAGGTAAAAAATCGTAAATAGTTAAAAGTTGAGGGTCCGTTTTGTAGTATTTTTTTTCTATTTTGGACCGGTTGAAATGTTTTTTTTTTTACTTTTTGGGCTAAAATTTATACCTTTGTATGGTTTTGGGGCCAAGGCAAGTAGTCCAATTGTGACAAAGTTAGTCCACTGTCAAAACGACAGTGGATTTGTCAACAATTGTGTATATATATAATATGGGTGCCAAAAAATGAAGAGAATATTCACTTATTGAGATGACCCTTCTTAAAACGCAAGGGACGAATTCATCCAACCCGTGCTTCACGTCACATTATATCTTGGCCCCATTCATATTAAATTATCGAATCAAATTTCACATTTCTAACTTTAATATATAGAAATATATTTAAAATGTCAATAAACTACGTATATTTCTGTTAACTTCGAATCTAATCCCTTTCTCTCTTTCTAGATCCCTAATACATGGAGAAATCCGCAAGGAGCTAGATTACAAAACAATAATATAGGGGTTTTTGGGCCATTCGTTCCATCCGAACAAGGCTTTAGATCTATACTTAACACACTAAAAAGATCTAGCTATGACATTATGCAATAAGATCGACTTCGAAGGTTTTCCTTAGTCAAATAGGTGCTTGTTTTCGATAAGATCCAAAAAGTTACACCAAATGGAGTACCAAAAACTCTTCGAAACTCTTTTTGAGTTTGGAATCCATACGAATTGAAACAAGCCAAGACTTCCATTTTTCTGCATAGGAGTTCAGTTTGGTTGATCCAATTTCACCAGATCTAAAACCTTATTTGCAAATGTCCCGAACCAATCAACACTATAAGAACAAATGGTCCGTCGATTCAATAGGCATTATCACAAATGGGACACGGGCATATCCTGAATGTAATACATCTACGAGAAATGTTGAACCGGGTAGGTAAAGCATCGGTCTTGATTTTCCAGGCAAGAACGTTGATTTTTATCGGGACACACTTTACCCATCTCGTTTTTCTCCACATATTCAGGAAGGATATTCATCGGATACGTCTACGAGCAGAGGCCAACGAAAATATACCGTACTCTCTAGATTCAATTAAATCTGTCAGCCCGAAGGCACGTAGTGACAAAACAGAAACAATTCTAGACAAGCTGTCGAATTGATTTTGCTCGATTTTAACCCCTTAGGAATTCGACGTGAAAGGAGCAGGACCAAACTCGTGTCGCCTATCTTGGAACTTAACGTAGTAACATCCTTTGAGGGATTCAAGCGCGTTTAATATGGGAAAAATTGTCCTATAAAAATGCCTCCTAGTATGCAGATGATCCAACCAGAATTTGGTGGACTCCCCGTTTCCCATCTTATGAGTCAGATAATCAAAAACGTCTTATTTAAAAAATTGAACCAATCAGAACGCTTGATTTTGCCACGTAGGCAAAATCGTGCGATTTGATTGGTCAATAAAAAGTTAAAATTGAATCAACTTGGTCAAAATTAAAAAAAAATTGGTGGAGAAATCTAATGGAGAAAAAAAAAACACATAAAAATATATATGTGAAAACTGTGAAAAATAAAAACTTGAAAAAAGAGGAGGTAATTATTAAAACTTTAGTGGTTTATTTTTAAATAAATTCCATAGAGTTGAGTGTAAATTTATAAATTTACAAATCTTATTATAACTTTAAAAAATAAACAAATAACCCTTTAAACTTTATACTCACAGATTTTATATTTTAAAATACAACAAACGCAAACAATTCTTACTTCCAACAAAGATTTAACATTATTTAATCGCATCCCAAATCTAATCGAAGACTTTTTAGTGAATTTTTCATTGTCGGCATAAAATCATGTTGTACAACCAAATAGAAAACCATCGAGTCACATAAATTATCGTAAATGAAGAAAAAAGGTTTTCTAGCTATTCATTGATGGGTTTAGAAGAAATTACATTTTCTTTTCTTTTGGTTTAATACGTACTAAAATTCTAACAATTGAATTTCTGAAAAGTATTTATTTCATTACCATGTTTTCTAAAGTGGAAGTTAATTGTTCGAATATAACGAGAAGAAAATTAATATATAAAAGATTTAATAAATTTATTCTCTTCATATGAGTTCGATAATACTTTATACATAACTTATAAAACAGAAAAAATAAAAATTATATATATATTTAAAAAAAACATAATGTTTAAGCGTTGTGTGTGCGGGCATTAAAACTAGTACGTGGTTATAATTATTTCTCATTTCAAGTTTTTTTCTTGCTGGATCCCTCGGTATATTACTTACGGATTAGATATGTTTTCTTTGTTAAGCTTATCCTTTTTCTTTTCGAACATGTTCAGTTATTTTAGAAAAGCGAAATGTTGACAAAGAAATTTTTTTTTTATTTTTTTTAAAACGGCTTGTTAGTTGTTAGTGGTTCAGGTACTGCAGTGACATCTAGTTACGCAACTTAACCTGAGTATTCTTATGACTATTTCTGAATGTTCGATTATTTGAGGAGATTGAAATTTTGACAAAGACGTAGGCGGCTTACTCTAAGTATCTTTATGACTGTTTCCGAACCTTTTCACTAGTCACCTCAATGTGCGTAAGTAGTAAAATAGTAATGTTCGAACCAGATACTTTTGTAGAACACAAAGGTATTTTAATCAAATTATTTGTAGGTAAGCGGTTAAGACGGTCATACTAACAATATTAACAAAAACTTGAAAGTACTCTAGGGATAATGATAATTAATGTTAGATATTTCGCTAAATCTCAATTACGCGAGTAAAATTGCATTTACAAATTCACTTTCGCTTCTTTTATCCACCTCTATATACGATAAGTGCAACAAAAAAAGAATATATGTAAATCCCACAAGTTCTGACAACTGTAACGATTGATTTCTCTTGCCTTTGGCGTTTTTAATCTCCATATATATTATTCTCTTCCCAGATTAACTATAATAATTGCTTTTATTGTTTTTTTATTTTATTTTTTTTACAAGAGAGGAGTTGTTGCAATTGTAATATGGATGATGATGATGATGATGATGATGATGATGGCAAGTTTGCCTTTGTGGTTTTCTTATCTAACACAACAAACGAATTAGTTTTGCATGTTGGTGACTTAGGAGATGTCCAATCTTTAATGGATTCAATCTTGGCTGGATCCACATGAATTCCTTCACTATCGATCACGTGACCGAGGAACTGTACTTTGGGAATCCAAAATTCACATTTGAAAATCCTTCAATGAATCATTTTTGTTAACTACCGTAGACAATGTCTCTTCGTTCCTCTAGTTTCGGTGACACTTGAATGCATATCTGAAGAAGTATTAAGGAATTAGAATAACAGAATTGTTCATGAACTATCATGATAAAATAGGGGTCAAAATGTTATTTTTACATGGGGAACCTCTTTGCCATCACATTAGCAATTAGCCGGACAATATGATGAGTTTAACTGACAAAAGATTATTAGAATGCGATTCAAACGAAGAGTTTGATTAACAATTAGCAGAGCCCATCCTTTTTTGGTGGGATTACAATTAACCTATCTTCTTTGGTTTAATTTCAAAAAAGCTTATTGTGAGAGTCAAGTTTGAAAATTTACATTTGGCGTGACATACATGTTACTCTTGGAGTGACGTACATGCTTTTGTTCAAACAAAATTGTTTATATATGCATACATACATGAAACAATCAATCCTTTAAGAAATTATGAATGTGGAGACACAAACCTGATTCTATGTGGAGATATAAACCTGATTCTATGCAGTGTCTCATCTGTCGTTACGGCTGTGTATTTGTAGTTTTGTCGCCTTTTCTGGAGCATTGGTATTGGTTGAAAATTATATACGAGTGACCCAATAATTTAGTAGCTTTAGAACTTGTGCTTGATTATCATTTACTAGACCGCAGTGAGGTTAATTTATAGACAAAATTATATGATAAGAGGTAAGACAAATCCCATGTAACACTGATATCTGTAGCACTCCTTTTTAGTGCTATTCCGCTGAAGAATAAAAAAAATGCTAAATGAAAGAAATTTCGTGCCTACCTTAGTAAGCGTTTGTTAAAAAAAATAAAAAAAAATAAAAATATCAAAAGTATAAAAATCAAACACATTCCCTATGTGAGGTGCTCAGTTATATGTCTATGCCCAAAACATTATAAAATCAGTAAACACTTGTTAAAAATCTAGAAATTTCTCCACGTCTTGATAAATGATCTTGTTTTCTCGCCTTAATTGCTTGAGGGAAAATAATAGCTAAGTGTGGATGGATTTGATAACGCCTAAATTATACATGTTTTCGGTTGTGTTATTCTATCATTTCTCGTGAACTTTTGGTACTTAATAGCATGAAATATGTGCACATTCACTAGAAGACATCACAAGCTCGAAAAGAACAAAGCTCAAGTGTTTATACATGTTGGAAAGCCAGATTGAAGAAAAGAAAAGACTTATGCTGAAATGAGTGTTATACTACATACGTGGATTATACTTTTACCCGTGTGTTTCCATTTCATGAACCGGTTTTTTTAGTCTTATAAATTTAAAGTTTTTAAACACATCAACGAATAATTTATATCAAGGCAATATCAAATGAAGCATATATCAAACGAGTCAATGGATTCAATGAAATTATCAAATAGTACTAGTTACAATGGCCGTAGCTACGGCAACGGGCATGTTTTTCTAAAATTAATAAATAATCCATATTTATTGACTAATGTGATTAAAATTCTTGTACTTGTTTTATTAAAAATAGAAAATCTTATGTATATATGTATTTATCCATTTATTGTATTTAGATAATGATTTGGGTTGAAAATTATATTTCATTATTCAAGTAAAATATACTCACGTATAAATACATTCATGTGTGTCATGACCTATGAGGCTCTAACCGGAAAATAAGTTGCAGTCAAGCTGCCACACACTACAACAAAAGCCCCTTTCCCCAGCGCGTTTTTCCCCAGCGACATATGTCGCTGGGGAAAAGTCGCTAAACGACAAAATACTCCGACGTGGCATTTTTTCTCGTTGAATCTTTAGTCAAACGTTATTGAAACGTTTCCCCCAGCGACATGTCGCTGGGGAAGATTTTCATGAATTTAATAAAAAATTTCAGCGAAAATCTAAGCGGGAAATTATCCCGCCAGTCTTTCCCCAGCGACATGTCGCTGGGGATACTTTTGTTCATTGTTTAGTGCGTAATTAGTCCATAATTGTTGTAGCGTTTGAATTGTACAAATTTAACAGGCTTATTTATTAGGCTGGCCCGTTTATAAGTTAACATATTTTCGGGTTTGGGCTTAGTTTCCCCAGCGACATGTCGCTGGGGATGTTCGTTTGACTTTTAAACAAACTACGTTTTTAGGCTATTTTCGGTCCAATATTCCACATACTAACTAAATTTACTTCAAAGTTAACTGAATTTTACTCCTAGCTACCACTATATGTAATCATAATACACGGAATGACCAAATCGATTAACGTTTATTATCCTTATCCATCTCTAATTGTCCCTCTAGTATCCTTATCCTTGCCTAGCTCATACATTGAACCTCTAATATGTAACCCTACCTTATGTTACGAATCATAACCGAAGTCGAAACATGATCACTAGGATCCAACTTCAATATTATCTCACGATGATGTTGTTTCTTAATAAACAACCTTTTTGCACCCTCGTTAAAACGTGGTTTGTCCTTAGGTTTACGATTAGGTACAACACGGTTTCTTGGTCCAGTTGCTACCGGAAAGTGTACGGACCACTTGTTGAACCTATAATGCTCATACGTCCCTTGCTTACATTGCATTTAATTATTTTCATCATTAAACCTAGCTCATACGTTGAACCTATAATGTTGAACCCTAACTCATACATTGAACCTATAATGTTGAACCCTAACTCATACATTGAACCTATAATATGTAACCCTACCTTATGTTACGAATCATAACCGAAGTCGAAACATGATCACTAGGATCCAACTTCAATATTATCTCACGATGATGTTGTTTCTTAATAAACAACCTTTTTGCACCCTCGTTAAAACGTGGTTTGTCCTTAGGTTTACGATTAGGTACAACACGGTTTCTTGGTCCAGTTGCTACCGGAAAGTGTACGAACCACTTGTTGAACCTATAATGCTCATACGTCCCTTGCTTACATTGTATTTAATTATTTTCATTAGTATGGTACATTATTTCTTTATGTTTATCTTGTGGACTATTGACTTGTTTCCCTAGCATGCAAAACGCTTGTTTCCCTAAACTATCATGTGTACATATTTGGCTTTTGGCCGATTTCCCTATATTAGATTTTGGTTTTGGTACAAGTTGTGGTGTATTTTGTATTGCGAGATGCGTTTACTTTGTATTTGTGTTTTGGTACAAGTTGTGGTGAGTGTATACAGGTTTTGGTAGATTTTTTCCGGAAAAAATCTGGAAATGCTGCTGTGCAGGCTGTATATAAAAAAAATTGCAGACTTTTCCCCAGCGACATGTCGCTGGGGAAAATCCCGCTAAAGGACAAAACTCTCGAGGTGAAAAGCGTTGAAAAGTCAAACTCAAAGGGACGTTTCCCCAGCGACATGTCGCTGGGGAAAACACTGCAATTAACTTAAGATTTTATTATTAACTATAAATATTTAGTTTTAATCAGATGTTTCCCCAGCGACATGTCGCTGGGGAAGATACTGCCACCGTGGCACCAATTCCTTGACCAAAAAATACGTGGGGCCCACTTTTCGCTGGGGATTGTCGCTGGGGAACGTTTTGCCATCGAGCTTACCCCATCAACTTTTCCCCAGCGACATGTCGCTGGCGAAAAGGTTGGAATGTTGCTGGGGAAAGCATCGAATGTTGTAGTGACATAACTCCGATCCATTCTCTATCTTTGGAGACAAATACATGAGAATGACCCATACCTCATAAATTACAGCAATGATATGCAACAAAAACAGAAAAATTATGACCCATAAGTCCATAACCGTACCCTAAGAAATACCCTAAAAAATAATCAATATTGCAGCAGTTAGTTAGCAGCTAAAATGCTTTATCTGCCATATCAAAATTAGTAAATCGGATTTAGTAAGCAACCTCAACACCCCAGAAGAGCCACATAAGCCGTAAGGATTTATCATCACATCTACCAATATGATTTAAAATATATTTGTGGCTGAAAGCCGAACTACCATAAATTTATGAACATTTGATTTCAAAGTTAAACTATTTATACTTCTATTGTTTGGCACATTAAATTCGTGGTGAAGCCTTTATAACATATAATGATAGGAATCAGCAAGCAATTAACTTCTCTCGGCACAACTACTATTGAGTTTCAAGATTCCAAATATTTCATTTACTTTTAGTGTTCAATAGATCAAGTGTATTCTAACTCTAATCTATATACTAAAGAAAATTAATGGACACCACGTAACATCAAGGCTTGCACTCAAACTGACCCATGAAAAATGCACACTATTCCAAATATTTCACAATTATTAGTAATCCATAACCACAATAAGAAGTGACCTAAGCAACATTTGACAACAAAGAGATTAAAACATGGCAAGTTGTGGTGATGCAATATTTTGAATATAACCAGGTTTAATGGCAAAAATTACAAGTTAGGAGTTTGTGAATTATTAATTTGCACTTGTGCAATATTGTCAGATTATAAAGAAAGTATACCTTGAATAAGAGGCTGCAAATGTTGTTGCTCGTGTTTGTTCAGTTGATTCGGATTATCCAATTATTTCTCTTGTTTATTACACACGGCGTTGGATAGTTTCAACTGCACGCACGAGGATTTTGGACAAACGAAATCCACACAAGGTGATTATAATACCTTCCTTTCACAGTGTATGTTTCTGCATTCTCCCAGTGGCCTTAACTACTAAGCAGATGAGAGGTAGGTCCGAATCATCTTTCTGGTCCTTGTTTTTGAGTTGCTAAAAAGTGACAAATAGTGGTTAGAACTTGAGCCATCTAGTTTTTTACCTCATTGATCCATTACCCTACCTACCCATTTTACCACATCTAAACGTAAGTCTTGCCTGATCAAATAGACAAAGTCTGTAAAAAAGCTAGATAATACACATGAGGCGTAAATGATAACACTGCTTATAGGATAAAACACATGACTAATACCATGATCTAATTTTTTTTGTTTAACTCGTCTGTATATTCAAGACCTACAACTTAGGGGGTGTTTGGCAATATGTGTTTTGAAAATCATTATATAATTGTGGTGGTTTAAAAATGAACATAATTCATTTATAGTATTTGGGTATAACAAAACTGATGTCATTAGATGTTTGTGATTGCTTATTGCAATTCGTATAAACAAATTAGATGTTTTGAGGGTTTCCGCCATTGCTTATATACAAATTACATATTTGAAACTGAGGATATTGATGGGGTATTAAAATACAGAATAAAGAATCTATTGATTTTATATAATTTACTCGTGTAGACCATTAGAGTTGTTTTGTTGACATCATATAACCCACACTCTCCCTACTTGGGATACTCAAATTATAAGTAACAGTGAATCTGGATAATCCAAAGAAGACTGTTTGATCCTTCTTATAAACCTTTGTGCTTTCCGTGTAAATTAAAATCGTCGATAAGGCCTTTGAAACAGCATCAACATCTTCAATGTCCTATACGTAGGAATTCAACATTAATCAACGTGTCGAACTATGCTACAAAGAGAAACAAAAAAGTTTCAATAATATTCTAAAAGCGAAGCCTAAAAGAAGGAAAAAATATTAAAACACACCGTATGAAGGTTGGGAATTGGGACACATAATCAGTTAATATATATGTGACCAGAATATGATATTACGTGTTGGAGTTGATGAAACGTTATGTGATATCTCAGGGCTGACCTTGCTGCTCGTCTCCTTATTCCCAGAGTATGCTGCCATTGGGTCCATATAATAACAGAAATTTACCATTGTCACTCTGATTTTGCCACCCTTAAAATGACAATACAATGCAAGCTGAAATCATTGGAATCCCGTGCTCACCTTTAAGATGGGATCAGTTGCGCGGCCCTTTTCTGTGGCCGTCTTGATCAGTTGACCAACCCCTTTTGGTCGACTCAAGAACCTATGAGCATGCAATATAATAATGTCTGTGAATAATATTTGTCAAATATATCTATGTACAATAAGTCATGTTACTTACCTTAAAGGGATCATGCTCTAAAAGTCCCTGCGCCAAATAACCCGGGAGAAATTTGCCAACGTCATCTAGACTGTACCGAAACGTCATTTGTGTGAGATCGTTTGTTCCGTACGAAAAGAACTTCGCATCTGTTGCATTCTGCAAGTTCAAGATATGAGATTCTGCATGAAGTGGAAGTGGTGACAGATATTAAAGGTTATATACCTTATCAGAAATTAGAGGATCCCGAGGATTCCCGGTCATGGTGCCCACTTTGTACTATTATGACAACCCCGTCTCAGAGAAGATTCTGCACAAAAGAAACAAAACAACAAAGCAAGCTTACCCCCAAGTTCTTTAAAATGGTGGTTACGTCTTTTTCTTGCTATTGCAGAGTAGTTCTCAGTTCTTGAAATTCCTAAAGCATATACACGTGTAATTTGTTCCACGAAATTGATATGCACCTTTGAGTTTGAAAGTTGTAAAGCATATACTTTCTTGTGTCCTACTATATTATTAATATTTAACTTGTGCGACCCATTTATTAAAACACAATAGTCGGTGCATTATTCATCCAGATATATTCATTTTTAGATTAAAGATAAAAACATAAGGCACTCTAGCTATAGATAATACAATTCACAAATGTAGGAATAACATACATACGTTTCTTGGGCCATAGTACTTCAAAAGCACCTCAGGTGAAACGTAGCATGGGCTTGCTGCAAACTCGGTGAATACTTTACTTGAACAGTAACATAAATTTAAACTTGTGGATTAGTCGGCCAAAAGGTCAGAAACCATGGTTAACAAAAAAAGAAAAAACAATAACATAAATTTTAGTTACACATTAACGATAAGCTCTAGATATAATCAGCAGCAGCCATATGTTTATTTTCTTTCGGAAAACGTTAAACCCAGCAAGTAAATCATTGTGAACATTAAAGCAATCTTTCACACTTGCTACAACACCAGCAATATCAGCTCTGCATTAGCGAACTTCTCATCAGGTAATATCAATTTCAATATAACCTACTATCTATCAAATGCTGATCTTCAGATGGCATTTATTTACCTTTGATCTTTAAAAATCATTCAGCATATACAAAAACATGTGATACTAATCTATGTTCTTCCTAAAAGTGCACAAACGTCCTTCAAATATGTCAATACATCAATGGTAGTGAGTTTCCGCTTCTGTGCACTGCTACAGCCTCCTCCTCCTGTCCTACCTTCTGGGCTTGTGCTTGGCCAATACTCAAATTAAAGGACGCATAACACCTTTATACATTTGGACAGCTGTATAAAGTTCTCGAATTATAAGCCGCATAACATTTGGACACTTGTAGAAAGTTCTCAGTCAGTTTATGTTTTTGAAAACGATGAAAAGTAAAACGACGCAGCCTAAAAAGTGGGTCGAACTTGCAGCCTTTCTTTGTCATGACAGCCTCAAGTGAGAACATGGAATGTAACCCAGAATTCCTAAGGGGAAATAGTATTATTGGGATAGAGTTAAGTCATTTTCAGCTTCGAATTAAGCTATGTCAAATACTCAAAATAATAGCACGCAAATAACTTACGACTTCAAACCATTCTATAATTCAAGATGTTCATTAAACTTAAAGATGGAGAGTACTACTGGACATGAATACGACTTGGGTATTGTACCTGCCCACGGCTAAGCATCTTTGATTTCTTCAGCTTCTTCATCGCAAAGACTTGTCTAGTGATCTGTTGTAAGCTCTCTTACCATGTAAGCATTGCTCACGGTCTCATGTAAATAGACGAAAGAATGATATAAATTAGCAAAAAAAACCGAATATTAGATTACCTAATTTGTATCACAAATCGGTGCTACCCACCCATTTTGATACGCACCCCACTTTACGTATATAATTTAATTATAGGATTACAATGGCATAAGTTGCTTCTCATTTATCTGAACTGAATGTGGAGCCAAAATAAAAATTGCAGCCTATAATACTACATATTTATGACTTCTATATCATTAACAATAAAAGATCAAATCTTATATCTTAGAAACAAATTGACCAGATTTTAGAGGGTATAAATAACATGTTCCTTCGTTGCCCTTTCCCACTTATAAAGGCTGAAATTCTAAACATACAGTACCTGAAGAGCAAGCTGTTCCACATAGCATTGGTTCTTTAGAATTTCCAGAATTCACATATATACCATAGTTAACGGTTTTATGCAAGATAACCAAATTTAGATTAATTGTACTGCGTAATTAAGTTGTCTCTTCATTCGATAACTATACACTACAACAAAAAAGTCTTTTAGTGACACTTTTTTTAATGACACATATAAAAAGTGTTAGCAAAAGTCCACATATCCTTACACTTTTAGAAAAAGTGTAAGCATAGTTTAAGTTTTGTTTACACATTTTGAAAAGTGTAAGCAAAAGTATAAGTTTTGCTTACATATTATAAAAAGTGTGAGGAGATGTGAATTTTTACCTACACTTTTTGTAAAGTGTAAGTAAAAGTTTTAATTTTTACTTACATTTTTTAGTAAGTGTGAGTAAATGTATTATTTTACCTGCACTTTTTAATATGTTTAAACATATATATTGTTTTACCTACACTTTTTAATAAGTGTAAGCAAATATATTGTTTTATCTACATTTTTAATAAGTTTTAGCAAATGTATACTTTTATCGACACTTAAAAAAGAGTGTATAAAAATAAAAATGTTCTATGTTTTGTTTTTGGTTTTTAAGGAGTGAACAACACTTCCACATAGGGGTGAGCAAAACGGACCGCGGACCAGACCGGATCGGGAAGCCGGCACGAACCGGACCTATTTTGGTCCGATCCATGGTCTATCATTTTTTTTATTTTGGGTCCTTGATTCGGTTCGATCTTACAAAAAAACTGACAATTATGTTTTGTTGGACCGGACCGGACCGAACAGGACAATTTTGATCCGGTATTCGGTCTGATGTTTTGGCCAAAATCGATATCGGTTCTGTCCGATTTTAGTCGGTCCTTTCAGACCGTGAGCCTACTTTCACATAATATTAGTAGACTAATAGATAGAATAAATATGCAAGTGACACTAGAAAATTTGTCATATCTATGGATTAGAATCCTCTAAAGTTGAGTCAAACATGATACATCATGTTCACCAATCACAAATTAGTTAATTGTATAAAACTTTTTCTTTTAATAAAAATCATGGATCCATTTATTTATTTCCACTCACAATAAACTTAACATGATCAATCATGTTTGACCATAACTTTAGAGGATCTTTTTCCCATATCTATCTATAATACAATCCTCAAACATTTGACCACTGTTCATCTACAGTGGTCAAGTGTTTGACTTGGGCCTTGGGCTCATTTGGCCCGGCCCAAGTTTTTTTTTTTTTTTTTTTTTAAGTTTAGTCCAACATCTGGCCCAACTTTTTTTCTCTTTTTTCCGCATGGTTACTTTTCATCGGCCCAAAAAAAAAAGTTTATAATCCCTCCTACCCCCACTTCTTTCGCTAAAAATAAGAAGGAAAAAAAATTTACGAGACGTGCTTTTATTTTTAACTATTTACAACTTTCTATCGGCCTGGGTCAAAAAAAAATGTTATGAGACCGAAAAAATAAATCCGCACAAAATACAATAAGAAAGAAAAAATGCGCCGCAGTAACGCGCGATTATCATTTAATATGAGAAAAAAAACTATTAAAAATGAGACCGAAAAAATAAACCCAAACAAAAAAAAAGCCTCGCAACAACGCGCGAAAAATTAACGCCCGCAGCAACGCGCGGGTAATTTCTGCTTGTTAGTAAATAGATAGAGTAAAAATTAAAACAAAAAGTAAAATCACGTAATATGCTTCTGTCACTCGATCCACACCTAAATCTCACACACACACAAACTCTCCCTCACTGAAACCCTAACTCCGGCTCATCTCAGGTGACGTTCCTCGATCACTGTCGCCGTAAGCGCCGCCTATCTCTGTCGTCAATCTCCGTCACCGATCTCTGTCGTCAAACTCCGTCACCGATCTTCGCCGTCAATCGGCGTCACCGATCTCCGCCGTCAATCGGCGTCACCGATCTCCGCCGTCAATCACCGTCACCGTGGTAGATCACTCTATCAAGTTAGGTATAATACAACAATTTATACAGCTTGTAATTTTTTCATATTCATATATATAGATCTGTTGTTTACAGTTTGTAATCATTTGGTAAGTTAGATTTTGACTGAATAATTGATCAATTGAAACAGATAACATTGCTGATTATGTGTTTATTTGTGCTAATTAGGTTTTAGGACCTTTAATTTGTGTAAATGTATAATATTGTTTTTTAGGAAGAAAGGGAATAAAGTGAATATGGTATAGCATTGGATCATTGAATTTTAATACCTTTTGTGAAGTTTTGCAATGTGGAGTTTCTGGAACAAATTCAGATAATCTATTACATTGCTTATGAGATCATCTATTCGAGTTTTTTTATAAGTTCTTAGTTTTGGCACTGCGAATGGAGATGTAATTTAGTAACTCACTTATTTGATGCTATAAGTAGTGAATGGGACAAAGCTTTATATCAAAAAAAGCAAAAAAAGTTCTTATATTTTTTTGAGTAACCTTAATAGTGATCTATTTATGCAATTTTGATCGTGTATGATTGATATGATATTTATGGATTCTAATAATTTTACGTGGATGTTGTTTGACTAGACAACAAAATGGCTTTATTTGGTATCCGATTCTATATAGTAAACTGAGAAAACAAAGATGTCAACGAACGTCATCACTCGTAATGAAAGTTCATCTTGCAATCATGCTCTGTGAAATGTGTTTTGAAGCTTACAAATTACAATAGTTTGTTTTAGTTGGGGAAATTGATTACATTTTGAAACTAATTTTCTTATTTTCGCCTGATCTTTTTCAGAAGCTTGGTTTCACATCATGTAAACGAAACTCTGGCGCCACAAAAGGCATTAATGTTTTAATTGAGAAAGGCAAACCTGATGGGACATGGGCGTATGGTGTTGTCTTGCATGGAGTATACCGAGTTTGACAAATTTGGAATTGCTTATGGATCTCTTATGAAAACAAATAAGGTTTAATGTTTAAGTTTGTGTACAAGTTATGAAAGTGACATTGTCGGTAACTGGCATATTGGATTGGTTAGGTAATAGGTCATAACGGGTAGTTCTGTACATGTTGGGTTGGAGTGAGCATTATCGACATACTTGCTAAAAATTCTAAATGTTACCTTTTCTGTAGTAGTTTCATATTGGATTGGTTAGGTAATGGGTCACAGCTGGTAGTTCTGTACATATTGGGTCGGAGTGAGCTTTATCGACATACTTGGGCTACATTATTTCAAATATGATCACATAAGTTATATTACTTCATTAGTTATTGGTTTTATAAATAATAGGTCGATGTGGTTTATGCCTAAAGATACACTTTGCACGACTTTTACATGTTGGTTTGACTATGTTTCAGCTTTTACATGTTAGTCTGTTCATGTTTGAACTTGAACTGTTTTACATCTTCCGGTCTCTAAGTTCTTGTTATTTTTTATGGTGCTTCAGGTGTGAGCAAGGCTACAGAAATGACTGTAAGTGTGAGCAAGGCTGCAGAAATGCAGGAGTTACTGGAGGGTAATCCTCGTCTACTATCTCAATATTACGATATCAAGGGGTTCAGTGATATTTTGCAGATTTCCGAATGCATTAGCAGGTCAGTTAGCACATTTTCGTGGATGTTATGATTTGTACTTTACTTGCGGCTGATTTTTTTGTTTTTATTGCTGAAGTAGTCTATTATAGGCAAATAGTAGACGAATTCAAGCATAGGTTTGTTCCCTATACTATCTATTTGAGTGTACCATCAAGGTAAGAGTTTGAAAAACTCTCCGTTGTTTCCTTGTTTTTTTATTTATCTATTTATTCATCTGTATGTGATAACTCTCTTTAATGCGGACATGCTTTTTATCTTCTTTTTGTAGGAAGTATCCGCTAGTTGTACAAATCTTTGATGAGCATCTGATCAGGGGAATGTTATGCTGTGATTATGCAGAGTTGCAGACTTATGAATATGCAGGTTAAATGTGCTCCCTCGTATCTTTATGTTAGTTCTGAACTTGTTGGCTCATAATGTTATAACATTTTAATAAAATGCAGACATTTGTGTGTCTAATTTAAAAAATTTGTTTCCTTTGTAGGGCGGGACCAAAGATTACATTGAACACATCTTTGGTTTGACGCACAAATTTGTGGCTGCTCATAATGTTTTACTAGCATGCTTACTTCTGGACTTGCATCATCTATCTTTTTAGAAAAGGTTCGTTTCATAGATAGGTTAGTTTTATATCAAATTTGGTATGCAACACACATGCGGTATAAAAAGTATTGAAATTATTCTTTTTTCCACGTTGCTTCTTGTCTGCACAAATGGAGTCTGGAAACACGGTTCTTGTCACGGCTGCAGCAGGTGGGACTGGGCAATTTTATTAGCTAGTGCTTCTGGACAAAATATGGTATTAAGTACATGTAGTTCTTGTGGTACTGAATAACGATTTCTGTACGATATTCTCTTAGACGTAACTTTGAAAGGCATTGTAATATGATGACGACGCACATTTTGGAATCATATATTTTAAGTTCTGGATTCGGAACCATACACTGGAAGTTCTGAATTTCTGTATGATATTGTTAATGGTATGATCCGTTAAAGGAAGGATACATCACATGAAATATTGTGCTTGTAAAAGTATGTGTATTACTGACACAAACTTTGTGTAGACAAAGAAATGAACCTGTAGACATATTAAGTGTCAGGATAGGTGTGTCACCATAGACCTTTACCGTCAGAACTTCTGCTGACACTTATTATATGTGAAGGAGAAGCTAATTTTGTTCCTTCGTTGCCCTTTCCCACTTATAAAGGCTGAAATTCTAAACATACAGTACCTGAAGAGCAAGCTGTTCCACATAGCATTGGTTCTTTAGAATTTCCAGAATTCACATATATACCATAGTTAACGGTTTTATGCAAGATAACCAAATTTAGATTAATTGTACTGCGTAATTAAGTTGTCTCTTCATTCGATAACTATATATGATTCTCTTAATCCAAATCCTCTTTCTATACTAAAATAGTCACCACCGAAATCACAAATAATGTAGGTTTAGGGTACATAGCCAATAGGGTGATAGAAGCCTCAAAATTGGTCAATGACAAGATTAAAGTTAAGATGATCCATGTTACATACCTTATACTTGAAGGAAGGAATCAAAGTTAATTATACACTTTGATTGATTTGTTTTTTGACACCATTAAACAAACTGATTCGAGTTAGTCAATGGTGTCGTTCAGGGCCATTAGGGTTACGATGGATGTCCTTCAAGGCTTTGTAAGTTTTGTTCGAAAGGCAAGATTTGTTTGTTTCAGTTTTCGTTTTAACCCCTAGGGTTTTTGTGGATTGACTCCGCCTACGCTAAAGTTTGTTTTATTATACTTTTTGACTCATATATTTTTGTACGCAATTTTAGTGAAAAACATATAAGACCGATTTTTTTTTAAATTTAACCAAATAAAGAAGTATTTAGGGTTTTTAATTAAACATAATTAAATTAAATAGATAATAATTAAAAGAATGTTTCCTAATAAAGAAACAATCTTTTTTTCACAAATCCGAAAATCCTCACTTATCGTTTTCTATTACTAGATAAAAGATAGCAACGAATAGCAAATCAAATAATAGGCAACAAATAATTATTTAAAAGTCACAAATAGATACGGATCCATTGTCATGAAATCCCTTAAACAAATCAACGCTTACTTCACAAATCAAATAAGTTTATTCCCGCTTCAAATTATCTACAGTAATAAGTAATCATTCATTATATGGCAATAAGGTTAAGTACGACAAAAGTTTCAAGAATTTCTATGTTTGTTACGGCTTAAGTTAGCTCATATACTCTAATTGTTACGTTTGTAAGGTTTATAAACATAGTTACAAAAATATCATTACAACCTTTATAAATAATTATTCTGTGATACTTACCATTCTATATGTAATTAACCATATGCTATTTCTTTTCATATTAGTGATGCTCTATATGTTCTCTTTACTAATAGTTCAGGAGCTACTATGCATGATTAATAAATTGCTTGAAACTAAGTATTCACTTTATATTCTATTTAGTTGTTGGGAGTTGATTGAATATAATAAAAACCAAACGAAAACAACAAATAGCGTGGGATTAAATTTTAGGGGGTCGACCCGTCAACTGTTTAAGATTTTTTTCTAACAATAATAAATTATTTTATATTTTAATTGATGTGTTAAAATGGGTTAAACGGGTTCAACCCGCAAACCGTTTAACTGTTTAATCCGTCTGTAATTGTAAAACTTTGTATAGGGAAAACGGGGGTTGTTAAATGGTGTCAAACCCCCTGCGACACGTTTTCATCTTTCAACACCTGTACCTATTTAACCCGACAACCCAAGTATATATACAGGTTAAATGGGTCACGTTCGGGTTATGTGTAAACAGGTTATGGTTAACATAGTTGACCCGATTATTTAAATGGGTCAGGTTCGGGTTGAGGTTTTCTGACCCGCCAACTCACCAACCCAAACCGCAACCAAAAAACCCGACACGATATTGCAACCCTATTAGTGTTGCTCTATATGTTCTCTTTACTATATAGATCAGGAGCTACATGCATGATAATAAATTGCATTGAAATAGGGATTCAACTTTAATATTCTATTTAGTTGTGGGAGTTGATTGAATATAATAAAAACCTAAACGAAATCAACAAATAGCATACACCAAACAATCGCTGATGCCCACAAACTTTACCTACTTCACGTGCATGTATAGACTCAAAGTTCATTTCATTTTGAAGCATTATGCTTACGTATAAAATTCAAAAAAATGATGACCATGCATGAAAACCATTTCGTTTTGCTTACTGCTGTGGTACAGAACAAAATGCACAAGCCTTGTTTCATAGATATGATTCTTGAATACTAGAAACAACGTAAAAGACTCGAATTTACCATTTATTTTGCACTCGTTTCAGTTTACGAATTGGTCGAAGAACCCGACTCATTTTATAATCGTTTATTTTCTCCTTTGCCTAAACTGTTTTCATCAAGTATATCTTTATACTAGATAGTAATTAGTGACTTTCTTTGATTATATAAAGCTCTAATTAGAGAACCCGATGGGCCGTTTAAAGATCCGAAAATTCTGATTCATTGCTACTAGTCAGGGCCGGATTTTGAGGTGTGCAGAGTGTGCAACCGCACAGGGCCTCCAAATTTATAGGGGCCCGTCGTTGTATATCTAGGGCTGATTTAAATTGGGTTCAAACATAAGCTTAGTAAGAATGCATTATAAAACATAAGATTTTGAGTTATACAGGTGAAACAAAGATTAGTTTTAAGCAAAAAAGAAAACAGAGTTGGCGGTTGCTGACTTACAGAACTCATACCATGAGGAGGATGATAAAACTTTGAGTAGTATTCACTTTGCACCCTAAAGTTTATAGCTTTTACATTTTGATCTTAATCTTTTAATTTTATAACTTTATTCCTAAGTAAACTGAGTTTACTACATTTACATTTTTCACACAATACTTATTCTGTAGAAAATACTTATGTGAACTACATAAGTTATGTGAAATACATGTTACAAACATATATTTTTATGTTAAAAGCTACATATCTTTTTCATGTTTAATTCTACATGTATTCATTTTTTGCATGTACGAGAGGTCCATTTTGTAGTTGGCACAGGGCCTCCAAAATTCACGGGACGGCCCTGCTACTAGTTATGATCATTTTTATTTTAACTATTTTTCTCTGGTTCTCTCCACCATATTTCTTCCATCTTAAACGCTCAAACGAGATTTAAATCTTGCCAATAATAACTACTCATGTTCATGTACGTCAATTTTCTCAAATAGTAAACTAGAAAAGCATGTTCATCTTTATATTTCTTTTATATCCAGAAAAAAAAAACTCAGATTCATCCCATGCATGGTTTCTTCTTTAACAAATTTGGTTACAAATATATTCATCAACCATTTTAAGATTTCATTACACCATTTTAGTCACTAGATATCATATTCAGGTAATGCATTAAAAATCATGCGTGTCTAGTATAATTTCCATTTTCACATATAATTTCCACTTTTCCAATATCAGTTCATGCTTATTTTGTAAACTATACGCATGGCAATATACAACAAACTGAAAGAATGCGAAAAGACTTACAAACTATATGACAGTGTATATGAAGGATTAAAATGATGGTAAAGTACCTCCAAGCCGCTAAACAAGGGCAGACCAAAAGGAAACCAAAACTGAACTCGAAACCACATACGCACACCTAATGGAAATCTGTTTCGAGACACAACTGAATCACGAACTCAATCTATCTCCTGCTAACGCTACCAATATCGTGTAACCCGAACCAACATCAACTCGAAACCGAACTCAAACTAGAACCAACGAAACTGAAACTAACTGTAGACGCACAGAAACCCAAACAAAAATCAATCCCAACATGAACCCAAGTTGGGTTATGCTACTCTTCAATCCTTCTTGATTATGCAGAATAAAATTTTAGTTTGGAACTTGTTGGTGAGTTGTTTTTCTGAGATTATGAAGAGGATGATTATATAATCTATATATAATCTATCTATCTATCTATCTATAACTTCCAATAAAGGAGAGTTGAAAAAGACTCTCAATGCCCCTTAAAAATAAAATACTGAAATTCTAGAGTGTCTAAAATAGTCATTTCACAATTATAATTTAAAACTAGCATTATTTTTTTTATGTATTAAACCATAATATAATTTGTCAAAGCTTTCAATAGAAGGAACTAAAAATTCAGCCAAAAACCATCAAACTGATAAGACCACGGACCTAATATGTCAATTTTACAAACAAAAAATAAGGATTCCCCAAACCCGTATGATTACCAAATGATTTTTCCCCATATCGAATAATCACAACAATCATTCTTCCCCAAACCCTAGGCCAATCTCAGTTATCGAATCAAAATTAATTCTTGTGGGTTTTATGTTGTTTAATCTTTCACTATTCTGGGTTCGTTGTTTATACCATGAAACCGC
>BQNB010039972.1:0-47722 GCA_026074375.1 Tanacetum coccineum
ACCGAAGAGTACGGTGTATTTTTGTAATGTTCGTAATCATGTGAAGATTGCCATCCTCAATATCATGCCTTTCTTTGAAGGCAAGCTCCCGGTTAAATATCTTGGTGTTCCCCTTATTTCATTGAGGCTTTAAATAAGGATTGCAAAATTCTTGTTGAAAAAGCAAAAAACCGGATTGGATATTGGAAAAATAAGTCCTTATCTTTTGTCGGTCGGCTCCAATTGTGTAAGTCTGTTATATCCTCTATGCATGTCTATTAGGCCTCGGTTCTTGTCATTCATAAGGGTATTATTCATGACATTCAACAACTTATTAGGGGTTTCCTTTAGTGTAATGGGGAGTTTAAGAGGGGGAAGGCTAAGGTTACTTGGGAAGCCATTTGTCATCTAAACGGGAGGGGGCCTTGGGATTCGTAGCCTTGAGACTTTTAATCTTGCACTTATGACTACTCATATTTGGAATATCGTTATTAATAAGGAGTCTTTATGGGTGAGATGGATTCATATGTATAAGCTTAAAGGCCGAACTATTTGGGATGTGCCTTTGAAAGCGGGCATGAGTTGGGGATGGCTCAAACTCATCCAACTGCGTGAGCTTTGTTAGACCCTTTTTCTGGGTCAAGATTGGAAACGGGCTTAACACACCCGTATGGTATGATTGCTGGTGTGATCAATGTCCCCTCATCAAGATCTTAACGCCTAGGGATATTACTTTGGAGGGTTTTAATCTTCAAAACAAGGTGGTGGATTTTGTTTCGAATGGGGTATGGAGTTGGCCACAATCATGGCTCCTAAAGGCTCCAAACTTAGAGCAGATCATGGTCTTTACTCTTGATACTTCTAGTCCTGATCTTCCCCACTGGTGTGATTTGAATGGTAAGATGTCGAACTTCGCTGTCTCGTGTGCTTGGGAAGCGCTTAGGCCACGTGGGGTTGAGGTTCCTTGGTATCGTGTTGTGTGGTATTCTCATTGCATCACTCGACACGCTTTTCACCTTTGGCTCGTCATGCGTCAAAGTCTCTAAACGCAAGATCGTCTAAGGCAATGGGATGTTGGTATTCCTACCAACTTAAACCTGCTTCGATTTGCATTTTGCGACTCTCAACCGGATACCCATGACCATATTTTCTTTGAGTGCTCTTATTCTTCGCAGGTGTGGAATCTTGTAAGGCCGCTTGCTGGTATGGATTTGGTTCAGCCACGTATGCATGACCATATTTTCTTTGAGTGCTCTTATTCTTTGCAGGTGTGGCATGTCACAATCGTCTTTAGTGGTTGTTCAAGTTTCGGCTTGAGGTTAATGTGGTATTCAGCCACATTCTATTATACTTATTGTTTCCGTGATTAATACAAATTTACCAAGGGTAACCCTTTACAAAAAAAAAACCAGTTATGATTAAGAGTAAATTACATAAATGGTCTTTGTGGTTTGACAAAAATTGCATCTACCATCCCTCCTCATAGTTTAGAGTTGCATTCTTGGTTCTTATCTTTGCAAAGAATAACACCGATAGTCCTCTATTGAAACACCGATGGTCCTTGTGGTTTGGCGAAAATTGCATCTACCGTCTCTGATAATTTAAAGTGAATGACTATCGGTGTTATTGTTCGAAAAAATAGGGACAAAAAAAGCAACTTTAAACTATCAGGGATAGTAGATGCAATTTTTGCCAAACCACAAAGACCATTTATGTAATTAAGATCTGATATGTGTTCTTCAAGATTATCTGAATCTTCAATCTGAACATGTTTGACATACGAGTGATATGTCACGCATAGATAAATGAATTGACTTGCCACTTAATTTAAGCATGGTCATTTAATTATACCAAATCCATGCGTGTGTTATTGACTAGGTTGAAATGATGATCAACAACCATCGAGACATATAAATTGCGAGACATAGTGAAAGTTGTTCGATAAGTAGTATAAAACTATAAATCGCCATATGGTTCACCAAACAAGATATCACCATTCGTGTTACGTTACAAACTTAAAAATATTTCATATTATACAAGAGCAAACTTTGATAATCTATATTATTGAGCAGATTTATTCCACATCATTTTTCTCTTGGTTGATTTCATGGAGGATCACGACAAGGGAAATAATGAAAGCGTAGTCGACATTTGGATACACCGTCACAGCAAATGTGTCTTTTCCAAGTGCAATACTTTGAACAGTGTGCTTCTTGTGCATCTGCATTTTACCATTAGCAACGATGTGTTATTCTTAGTACAGAATCCCAAACAGGTCAATATAGTTTTGTTGTTGTTCCAACGGGTAAATTTATATACTTAGCTAGAAATTAAACATGTCGAAGCTTGAAAATCACCAAAGTGAGATCAAGTATAATACGATTACCTGAGCAACGATGTGGGTGCTCTCACCAGCGTAAATGGTGCATGATCGGTCAAACCAGCTGCCCTTGACTTTGTAGTCGCAAGCACTTTCTTTTTCGTTATACCCCAAGAACACATCAAGTGATGTCTTAAATTGGATCAAAGACGACTGTTTGGCACTAAAGATTATGTCTTTCGAATCTGAGCTATCTCCCCTGTATACTACCCATCTATTGTGAAAACTTAGCACCTGTTTATAACATCCATCGACTCACACATATGTTAGTCTTATTACATTATTCGTGTAGCATTCAAACAACTTGAAAACTACGCTAATGATTAGGATGTTTCTCAATGACAGTTTCTCAATCACATGCTTATAATATTCTTCATAGGATAGTAAAAACACCTATTACATCATTTTCAACACGCTTTAAAGATGTGCGGTATTGCTTATTTCTAATCCGAAACACACTTTTTTGAAACATCTAAAACTCAGATAGTAATCATTAATAAGGCTTAAATCTTTAATGCATAATCAATCATTCTTAACTAATTGCAGTAACTCATCCTACTTTATATCATCTTATATTAAGTTAACTCAACAATCATCTTTCATAACCAATCACTTAGCCAAATCAGAATCAAACAAAATCCCACCTTTATTATCAGTCAATTAACAAAATCAAATTGAGAAAAAACCAATACTAATAAATTTCATAGTTTGAATTTTAAAAAGTCAAACTAACATTTTTTTAAAATGTCTCATAAACCACTCAACCAAATCAAAATCAACAAAGACCCATGTTTTTTAACCACATACTGTAATCATTTTGATTAACTAAATCAGATTAAACACATCCATTACTAGTTATAGATATCTAACTTTAACTTTTTAAAAGTCAAAGTTAACATTTTCCAAATATCTCATCAACCATTTAACCAAATAAAAATCAAACAAAAAACCTCTTTTTATCTTCGGTTCCTTAACCAAATATAATCAAAATACTATTTAACAATACCCAACTTTGACTTTTAAAAAGTCAAACTTAACATTTGTCCGGATATCACTTAACCAAATCAAAATAAAACAAAAACCCACCTTTTTTTTGAACCACATAATAAGCCATACGTCTAAAAATAATTAAGCTTTATATAAATATGTTTTATTTAGGAAAAACTTGTAAGCTATATATAAGTTTTTAAAGCTTATATAAGAGTGCAACTTATGGTAACACCATACGTCTAAAATAAGCCAAAAAAATGAGCTTATGAACATAAGCCGGAATAGATAAAAGCTTATATAGCTAGCTTATGGCTTATGTGGTTTTCGGCTTATGTTTCATTAGCTCACTTTTGTGGCTTATTTTGAAACTTTGGGTTAAATGGGTTAAACGGGTCGACCCGCAAACTCATTTAAATGAGTTTGCGGGTTGACCCATTTAACGGGTCAGATAAGTCGACCCAAACCCGACCCGGAATCTATTAGACTCAACCGGAACCTATTAATTTTCGTGTCGGTTTCAGGTCGGGTTTCGTGTCGAGTCAGAAATTGCCACCCGTGAACCCATTAGGAAGAGGTTTGACGGGCCACTTCAAGCTTGTTTGCACCTAGTAGGAATTTGAACTTGAGACCTCACACATTTTAGAATGATACTCACAAACTCTTTTTTGCCACCACGCCAGTCACAAGTGGTTTATAAGCCGGAAAGTTTCAAAATAAGCAAATAAGCATAGAAAGTTTCAAAATAAGGATAGAAAGTTTGCTTATTAAACATAAGCCTGAAACCGAATAAGCCACAAACCAGCTATATAAGCCGAAACAAACATCCCCTAACTAAATCAAATTAAAAACAGCCAATACTAGTTATACATATATATCTTTGACTTTGAAAAAGTCAAACATAAGATAATATCACCCATATATAATCAACCAAATGAAAAAACAAACCTTTTTTTGGAAGGAAAGAACAGGAACACCACTAGCATCAACCAAAACACGACGATCACGAATACTAAAATGCTTAGCTTTGATTTTAAACATAACATTACCATTAACATCAGTTACCGCAAAGTTACCATCAGATAACGACATGAGCTTCCTAACTATGGTGAGATCGACAGGATATGGTGCTAAGAAGTGTGGGCTGACGATGGCTGATGGTGGGTTCGGGTAGCTAGTTTGGGCTGACATTGTGAAGGTGGTGATAGTTGAGGGGGTGTTTTGTAAATGATGTTTTGTTGTTGTGTTTGGTTTTTTTTATGTTGTTTTTGGGAGTTTATATTGGAGAAGTGTTGACGCGTGAATGTCTCAATTAAGGAATGGAATATCGGCAGGGGCGGAGCCATATGTAAGGCAGTGGAGGGCGTTGCTCCCAACGAAGCTTTTACAGATACCTTAAATACATAGGAAAAAAATTCATATTGGTAACAAATAGGACTAGTGCCCTCAAGCAAATACTGAGAGTGCCCTCTACAATCTCAAGGTTTTCAAAAAGCAAAGATTTTTAGTGTTGAAACTGTTTTTCCGTACTGTTTGTCGGAAAGCAAAGATCAATGAGTTGCGGGCCTTATCACGTGACAATATAAACTGATCACTTGTTTTATATTGTACTACTACCTTTTATAAAGTAAAATTTATATAATACTTAATAATTTTTTAATCTTTTTTTAAGTTTTGTATAAATAGGTGTAGAAATTTTACTAGTATGATTTATGTGACAACCCGAGAATTTTTGTTTAATAAATTAGCCGTTTCCGTTTAGAAATTTGAATTTTTAATAGTTTCGTTATGCTTGTCCGTTTATACGAGAAGTTGTTTGTATTTTGAGAATCGGTCTCCGTGGAGCGAACCGGGACTCCAAAACGGTGTTGTATTTTTGGCAATAGCACGTTTTTATGTTTTAAGGGAATGTTTAAATTTCGTTAATTTGTTTGGTGATGCCGTTACTCGTTTTCGTTTTGGTGATATGCGTTTAAATCCTAACTTGTTATGCAGCAAATAGGGCCTTGGGAAATTAATTCATTTTGTGCACTACTGATCCTATAAAGTTGGATAAACCAATTGATCCTTGGCCTCTGTGTGACGGTATGCATGTATTTCATGCATAGGATTCTTATTTTGAAACATATAAATGCCTAGACTAAACTTCCATCTAATTTGGATACAACTGTGTACCAAGAAACCATGTGATTGGTTGGATCGTTTGGTCCCCCTTGGTTTTGTCCTCCCCTTGACGTCGCCTGCAAACACACACATAGTTGTGTGTCAAATATTTGTAGCTTATAACATTCTTCTTTCTATTTTTTCACTTCATCATTCATTCTCACACACACACATAAAACTTTGTTCACTCTTTTCCTCTTCTTTCTTGAGTTCGGGACGCAAACAAACACACCCAAACTCCTTTATTTTAATCTTTGATCAACCATTGAAGATATATGTTCGAGTTGATTGTCTTTTTTCATCCGAGTATGTTATAAAAAAACGTTTGGCTTATTTCTTAGTTTTATTTAGCCTTCGCATGTGTTTACTTTGTAAGTTCACTTTTCTTTTCATAAATAAGTTGGACTTTTTTGCATTCGTATGATCTTACTGTCAGTTGTATAAAGAGGATAGTTTGTGAAAAATCATTTATCTAGTTATCTATAAAAACTACAGTCTAACGTTTAATATTTTTGTTTATTATGCAACGGTGTTTATTTTTAAAACGTACCCTTAGAGGTCGTTCTTTATGCTTTGTACTTGAGATGCTCAATCAAGTCACGCCTCCGGACACGTGTTCCGTCCAGGCCCCGTCTGGGGGTGTGACAGTTTGGTATCAAGAGCCAAGGTTATAGAGAACCAGGTAGTATAAACTAGGTCTGGACTATAACCAGTATGTGATCCTACGTGATTATGTGCCTTACGTGACCTTACATAGTACGTATACATAACTAAGTACTACGTAAATAATATATACGTATTAAATACTAAGTATATCTAATATTTCTAAGTATTTCTTATTTCATCCTATCATGACGTGCTCGATGACTCATTCATTCATTCATTTTGCATTCATCCAGTTACCCATTCACCCATTCATATTTTTGCATCATGCATGGTTGATATAAAGATGATTTATATGAACTTTGCTTGTGCAGGTTATGGCTATTTCAGTTATCTTGATTTCTTTGGATTCATCAGAGGATAGCGTAGGGACACCTGCTGGACGAGTGATCTTGTTCGGTACTATCCCTACTACTATTCCTGACACCACACCAGTGATTACTCCACCTGCTACTCAGACTGACACACCAATGATACCCACAGAGACACCTATCATAGCACCTACTATACCACCATCCCCAGACTATACACCAACTTCTCCTGATTACTCACCTGCATCTGATTCAGAGTCTGATCCATCTGAGGATACATCTGAGGATTCATCATCAGACCATATACAGCCATTACCAGCTATCTCACCATTTTTATCATCGGATGATGACACCACAGACAGTGATACACCAGATACACCACCATCACCTACCCATGGTACGCCTTTCACTGAGATTACCGCTTCTACCTAGAGATCACCTATCATACCTCGTCGTCGGGTTATGATTCTATCACCTGGATAGCCTATTCCTCATGGTCGACCGTACCGCTACCATCTTAATGGGCCGGTACACATGATGACTGCGAGGAAGAGGGTTGGACCATTACCCACTCATCGTCTTGCTATGAGACATTCTGCCGATCATTCTTCTTCAGATTCGTCATCAGAGGCATCATCAGATTTTCATTCGGATGCTTCATCTGATTCTTCTTCGAGACACTCATTGTCAGATCATTCTTCACCTGATTTACCGAGTACTTCTGCGGGGCCATCTCGCAAGAGACGTAGGTCCCCTATGACGTATGTACCTGCATTATCACCTGTATCCGGAGCTTTATCTCCTGTCCGTGCTGATTTGATACCATCGCCTAAGAGAGTTAAGGATTCTGGTTATCTGGCAGATGTAGAGGTTGATCCTAGAGAGATTAGTTTGAGGGATGATGCTATTGTCAGGGTTAGTGATGAGCCTCACTTAGAGCAGGATATTGATCCAGAGATTCAGGCGGAGATTGACGAGTGTATTGCTTACGCAGATGCTCTTAGGGATAGAGGGATTGATGCTAGAGTTGTAGTTGAGGCTGTTGATCGAGATGAGACAGAGACGGGTGTGAGAGGCCCGGTTGAGGTCAGAGTTGAGAGGGTTACAAGCATCTGTGACTGCCAGAGGATATTCCTGAGCCTGCTCAGGAGGGAGCAGTAGAGGTTACGTATGAGACATTGGGAGATTTGGTTCAGAGGTTCCATGATCACACTCAGGCTATCCTAGTCTATCGTATACAGGCTATTGAGGGAGTTCAGAGAGAGCAGGGACATAGGATTGTTGGGGTTGAGTCGGCAGTTATTGCTTTGACTGAGAGGATTGCTGAGTTGGAGAGGGATAACATGAGGCTTAGAGGCACCGCGAGTGTTGAGAGTCAGAGAGTTGACCGACTCCAGCGCGGCATGTCACGTATGCAGAGAGAGTTAAGGCAGATGCGACGACTTCGATTTTATGATCGAGTGAGAGTTGGCAGACTTGAGGCATGTGCTAGGAAGCACATGGGCTACCATCCTTAGAGATGTTCGTTAGTATTGCAGCATTGAGTAGTAGCGTTTAGTGATAATCGTAGTGTTAGAACTCGTATTCCTTGTATAAAATAAAATAAAACAAAAAAAATAAAAAAATATAAAACTTTGAATTGTTGTGATGTAAGTCATTATGTTCGATGATATGAAATTGGATTTTTATCTATGAATATGGAAGTCATGATTTGGATTTACTTATGCTCTTGTGACATGCATTATGGGGTTTTCTGTGAATATGTTTTTTGATCGTGTATTTTCTATCGTGATTAACCATAAATTTTTTTTAATAGTTAGTAAATCTCGTCATTACCTAGAAATCTCATCGAGTGTTATGTTGATATGTTGTAGGAAGATGCCTAACACCCGATCTGGAGCGTCCATGACTCGTGAGGAGTTTGAAGAATTGGTTAACCGTCGAGTAGCTGAAGAGATGGAGGCTCGTGAAGCCGCCAGGACCCTTGAACCCCTGAATGAGAATGGGGATGAACTAGAAGGCGAGAACGGAGGAAATGGAAATGGAGGAAATGGAGGAAATGGAAATAGAAATGGGAATCATGGCATGAATTATGGAGGTTTCATGCCGGTGGCTCGAGAGTGCACTTTCCAAGACTTCTTGAAGTGCAAGCCACATAATTTCTCAGGGACTGAAGGCGTTGTTGGATTGACCTGCTGGTTTGAGAAAATGGAGACTGTGTTCAATATTAGTAATTGTCCATCGAGGTACCAAGTGAAATATGCTACATGCACACTTCAGGACAGTGCTTTGACCTGGTGGAACTCTCATAAGAGAACCATCGGTGTTGAGGCGGCATATGCCATGAATTGGGTTGAACTAATGAAGTTGATGACAGAAGTGTACTGTCCAAGAAATGAAATCCAGAAGATGGAGACTGAATTGTGGAATTTGACCGTGAAAGGAAACGACTTGACTGCTTACACTCAAAGGTTTCAAGAGTTAATTTTGTTGTGTACTAGAATGGTCCCTAATGAAGAGGACATAGTGGAAAGGTTTATTGGAGGTTTACCGGACAACATTCAAGGGAATGTGATTGCTGCGAATCCAGCCAGACTCCAGGATGTTATACGCATTGCTAACCAATTGATGGACAAGAAGGTCCAGGGTTATGCTGCAAGGAGTGCTGAGAATAAGAGGAGGATGGAAAGTAACCTAAGGGATAACCGTGGACAGCAACCGCCGTTCAAGAGGCAAAATACTAGTGGGCAGAATGTGGCCAGAGCTTATACGGCTGGGAACAATGAAAGAAAAGGATATGCTGGGCCACTACCCTACTGCAATAAGTGCAGGATGCACCATGAAGGGTTATGTACTATGAGGTGTGGAAACTGTAAGAGGGTTGGACATCAGACTAGGGATTGTAGGGCTGCTATTGCTCCAAACACTCAAAGGGCTCCAGTTGGAAATCAGCAGGGTATTATTTGTTATGAGTGTGGAAGACCAGGACATTTCAAGAAGGATTGTCCTAAGTTGAGAAATCAGAACCGTGGAAACCAGACAAGAAACAAGAATGGAAACAAGACTGGAAACCAGACTGGAGGTAACGAAACTACGGCGAGAGCTTACGCCATTGGTGGAGGAGGAACAAACCCTGATTCCAACGTTGTCACGGGTACGTTTCTTCTCAATAACTGTTATGCTTCTATGTTATTTGATTCGGGCGCCGATAGAAGTTTTGTGTCGACTACCTTTAGTGCTTTGCTTGATGTTACACCAACCACTTTAGACACTAGTTATGCCGTAGAACTTGCCGATGGAAGAATTTCAGAAACAAATATTGTTCTTAGAGGTTGCACGTTAGGATTATTAGGTCATCCGTTCGACATAGATCTAATGCCCGTAGAGCTTGGTAGTTTTGACGTCATCATTGGTATGGATTGGTTGGCGAAATACCACGCGTTGATCGTTTGTGACGAGAAGGTTGTTCGTATTCCTTATGGAAATGAGGTGTTGATAATTCGAGGTGATAGTTGCGACGGTGGAAGTAAGTTGAATATCATATCGTGCACGAAGACCCAAAAGTATATTGAGAAAGGATGTCAAGTTTATCTGGCGCAAGTTACATCCAAGAAGGCTGAGGATAAGTCGGAGGAGAGGCGACTTGAGGATGTGCCAATCGTACGGGAATTTCCGGAAGTCTTTCCAGAAGATTTGCCTGGGTTACCGCCTGCTCGACAAGTTGAATTTCAAATCGACTTAGTCCCTGGTGCTGCACCTGTAGCACGAGCACCGTATCGATTAGCACCAGCCGAAATGCAAGAGTTGTCTACTCAGTTGCAAGAACTTTCTGACAGAGGATTTATAAGGCCGAGTTCCTCACCTTGGGGAGCACCAGTTTTGTTTGTCAAGAAGAAAGATGGTTCTTTTCGGATGTGTATCGACTATCGTGAACTGAACAAGCTTACTGTGAAGAACCGATACCCACTTCCGAGAATCGACGATTTGTTTGATCAATTGCAAGGATCAAGAGTCTACTCTAAGATCGACCTGAGATCTGGTTATCATCAACTCAGAGTTCGCGAGGAAGACATTTCAAAGACAGCATTTAGGACTCGCTATGGTCACTACGAGTTCCAAGTAATGCCGTTTGGTTTGACTAACACACCAGCAGTCTTCATGGACTTGATGAATAGGGTGTGCAAACCATATCTGGATAGATTCGTGATTGTATTCATCGATGACATTTTGATCTACTCCAAAAGCAGAAAGGAGCATGAAGGACATCTTAAGTTGATCTTGAATTTATTGAAGAAGGAAGAATTGTACGCCAAGTTCTCAAAGTGTGAGTTTTGGCTGTCGAAGGTACAATTTCTTGGTCACGTGATTGATAGTGAAGGCATTCACGTTGATCCCGCGAAGATTGAGGCAATCAAAGATTGGGCGTCACCCAAGACACCCACCGAGATTCGTCAATTCTTAGGTTTGGCCGGTTACTACCGATGATTCATCGAAGGCTTTTCAAAAATCACTAGACCTATGACAAAGTTGACTCAGAAAAGCGTGAAGTTTGAATAGGGAGAAAAGACAGAAGCTGCATTCCAGTTGTTGAAGCAAAAGTTGTGAAGTTCGCCAATTTTGGCTTTACCAGAGGGAAGTGAGAACTTCATGGTATATTGCGATGCTTCGTATAAAGGGTTGGGCGCGATTTTAATGCAGAGAGAGAAGGTCATAGCTTACGCATCCCGCCAACTCAAGGTTCACGAGAAGAACTATACCACACACGACCTAGAGCTTGGTGCAGTAGTGTTTGCCCTGAAAATGTGGAGACATTATTTATACGGTACCAAGTGCGTTGTGTTTACTGATCATAAGAGTTTACAACACATTCTCGACCAGAAGGAGCTGAATATGAGGCAAAGACGTTGGTTAGAATTATTGAGCGACTACGACCGTGAGATCTGATATCATCCAGGAAAGGCGAACGTGGTGGCTGATGCGCTGAGTCGAAAGGAAAGAAGCAAGCCGCTACGAGTTCGAGCCTTGGTTATGACTATAGGGTTAAACCTTCCTAAGCAGATTTTAGGTGCTCAATCGGAAGCCAGGAAGGAAGAGAACTTCATCAACGAAGATTTGCGTGGCATGATTAACAAGTTAGAACTCGGATGATGACGTATGCTTAAACAAATCAAGTTGGATTTCGTGTCTTGGTGATTTGAGGGCCTTGTTTATGCATTGAGTCGCATAAAGTCGGAAGTATTCCATCCACCCTGGATCGGATAAGATGTATCAGGACTTGAAGAAGTTATATTGGTGGCCTAACATAAAAGCAGAGATTGCCACTTATGTCAGCAAGTGTTTAACATGTGCAAAGGTTAAGATGGAATATCAAAAACCATCTGGTTTGTTGGTTCAACCAGAGATCCCATAATGGAAATAGGAGAAGATAACAATGGACTTTGTGACTAAACTGCCGAGGACAACGGCTGGGCAAGACACGATTTGGGTAATCGTTGATCGTCTTACTAAATCTGCTCATTTCTTGCCTATAAGAGAAGATGACACGTTAGAAAAATTGATGAGACAATACTTGAAGGAAGTAGTCTCAAAGTATGGAGTACAGGTTTCGTCAATCTTGATCGCGATGGAAAATTTACTTCACATTTTTGGAAGTCTCTACATAAAGCATTAGGTACTCGATTGGATATGAGTACAGCCTACCATCCAAAGACCGATGGTCAGAGTGAGAGAACCATTCAGACGTTAGGGTTATGTAGTTGCGCTGTGTACTCAGACGTAGAAGATTGTCTGGTTTTCACAAAATATCCCAAAACATGCTTTCATTATATGGTTGACTATACAAGGTAAGCTAACAACCCAATATAAGATAAGTCAATGGGGATCATGGGATGTGATGTGTTGTGCTCTATGTAAGAATGATGCAGAATCTCATTCACATTTATTTTTTGAATGTGAATATTCAAAAACATTTTGGAGTAAAGTTGTGGATAAAGTAGGAATGGCTTGCAACAATTACAAGTTAAATGAGATAGTGGCTGGGTTGTCAAAGAAAACTAATGGGAACTCTATTGACAGTATAATAAGAAGGATTTGTTTTGCTGCAAGTGTATACTTGGTGTGGCAAGAAAGAAATAATAGGATATTCAGGGATGAGAAAAGAAATGTTGAGGATCTCTTTGGAATCTTTAATGATACAGTGAGAATGAGATTGATGAGCTTGAAAGTGAAAAGATTTGTTGCAGTCACAAGAGCTCAAACTAAATGGAATGTTAAGTTCTGATTGCAAACACTCTTAAGGGGTGTTTGGCAAAACAAAATCCCTAAACTAAAATGATGTTATGCATGCCATTACAATGGCTAGTGGCCAGTATCTTAGAGTTCTCCTTGGTATGAATTCTCTTGGTCCCTTTAGGCTGATTAGATGGCCTTGGGAGGATCTAATTGACTATCGTGGATCAATTTGAATTTGTGCACAGGAGGATGTACCATATGGTATAAGTGGGTAATAAGCTTGTGAAGGGTTTATTGGTCTGGTATGAGCATGGGTCACTGATTTGGTATGGACCAAAATACCTTTGCTAAAGGAGGTTAGGATGGTTAAACATGAGGGTGAGTGTTTCTTAGCTTTGTGATGCCTGCATTATTGATTCTGAATAAAATGGTGATGATGTAGATGCTATTTGTGTTCAGTATCATGTATGCAGGAAATGTAGCATGGCTGGAAGAGACCTTATTGTTTTGTGAATAGGTGCTATATCCTACACAATGATGCCCCTCTCTTGTAATCCTATGCTATTGTGGATGGGGGTTGAATAGTGTGGGGGATCTTGAGTTGGGGAAATGTAGTTGTGAGGATATGGTATGGTGCAATTGGTGATCATTAAAAGGTCAGGTACATTGCCTGATCTTTTCTTTGATGAATCTGGGAGTTATCAGAGATAAAGTCTTAGTTTTATCCGATATAGTTGTTTTGAGTGTCTGCTTGGTCAGACATCTCTTGTTTGGTTCATTTGTAATGTTTGTGTGCAGGCATGTCTGCTCCTTACATATATTTGTTGTAAATGTTTTTGTTAATTAATAAAAAATGTTCACCTTGCACAAAAAAAGCAGCACTTCGATATATTAATATTTGGTTGATGTTATATCTATATTTATACTATTATCTTTTATTTATATAATAGTAAAAGAATTACATTATTTTAGAGTTTTATTTGAAATTACTATACACTTGTTTAATACGGGTTGAACTTTTGGAACTAAATTTTTGACAATTTCATACTCTAAGTTGTCCATGACACAATTTAGGTTTGAAAAAAGCAGCACTTCGATATATTAATATTTAGTTGATGTTATATCTATATTTATACTATTATCTTTTATTTATATAATAGTAAAAGAATTACATCATTTTAGAGTTTTATTTGAAATTATGTAATGAGAAAAAAAATTGGACCAATCAGAAAGTTTGATTTTGCCACGTAAACAAAATCGTGTGATCTGATTGGTTAATAAAAAGTCAAAATTAAATCAATTTGGTCAAAATTAAAAAAAATTATGGAGAAATATGAAGGAGAAAAAAAAATACATAAAAATATATGTGTCAAATTTCTGAAAAAAAGACTTGAAAAAAGAGGAGTTAATTAGTATAACTTTTGTGATTTTTAATTTTAAATAAATTATATGGAGTTAAGTGTAAATTTATAAATTTACAAGTTTTATTATAACTTTAAAAAATAAAGAAATAGTCTTTTAAACTTTATACCCTTAGACTTTATATTTTAAAAATATAACCCATTAAACTTTATACCCATAGACTTTATATTTTAACATACAATAAATGTAAACAATTTTTTACTTCTAAACAAAGATTTAACAGTATCTAATCACATCTCAAATCTACCCGCAACCCGCCCTCCCCGCTTACGCGGCCCCCTCTTTTCACCATTCCCGTACACCGCGCCCATGAACACTCACGCGCTTGTATATCACCACTACAACTCAGCACTATAACACCCTCTCTTAACGCATCTGATAATCACCCCTACTTCTATCTACTAACTCTCTCATGTTATAATCATACATCGCATAGAAGTGAAATGGATCGCTTACCTATATATTGTGTTTATCTTCAGTGGACCCACCTCGAGCATGTGATAACGATAGCAGATCATTGATATTTATTCTGTGTTCTCGGTTGTATCGCACGTCCCACACGTCTACCCCATCTGACGCTTCACCATTTTTAAATTCTCAAATAGTCTCTTTATTCTATTGTACATTGTGTGTCTACTGCCTATAAAATTCAAATATAACAATTGGGGCCCATTTTTATATATTCAAAAAAGTGGTTGGTGCTACACACGACTATATCCTAAAATAGGTAATATTTCTTTTTATCATTACCCGCTAATATGCTATTGAACGCACTCATACCACACAATAGTTAGATCTTTGTTTGACCCCAAAACAAAGTGTATGCACGATAAATATAATGTTATTGAGTTTTTTAGTGGATACCCCCTCTACTTGCGTGTAATATCCCTGCACAGCCCCTGTCTCCCCCTGATCCCTCCCCCCACCCCCACCGCCCCAACCCTCCCCCTTGAGGACCCCCTCCTGTATCTCCCCCTACCACTCTCTTGATTGCGAACTACTAATCAATTTCTACATGTTTTAACCACAAGTATGACCATGAATCATTGTATAGCTGACACATGCATGCAACTATTATTATTAAAACATAATACAATATCAAAGAATACTCAACAGTAAGAATACCAGCCTTTCAAAGTGGAGGTTAATGGTTCGAATATAACGAGGAGAAAATTAATCCCCTTGTGGTCTCGGAGGTTCATTTGAGCCGACTCTGGGCTTACACCATACTCACTGGGCATCTATTTCGCTGAGATTAGAACCTTGACATGAGTGAGTTGTATTTGACATATCCTCCTGCAAGGCATCAACATAAGTGACAATAAGTCAGAAGCTATAGTAAGATCATTAACACGGATACACGATATTCGGAATTGAAAAAGAGAAGGAAAGATAAGCAGCTTATAAATTTACTCGCTCCCATAGTCGTCTCCATCAAAGTAACACGCATAGCAACCACTCAAATGCCCTCTTCAGAAAAGTCCACCATATACATTATTAACCGCAGATAACATGACGAAGTGAAAAACCCAACCTGGACATTGAACCGTTCTCTCTGTATCCCATCCTTGTACCTCTCTCCATCGGAAGCGTCGAGAATACAAGCCGATGACCCCCAGCTCCTATTACTTTATCTCGCCCCTACCATATCGTCCCATCGCTACGCTCCCAGTGCCCCCCACTCGCTGCCCACGTATCCTGTCAAACAAGCCTCGCGCACTCTCTCTCTCCCCAATGTTGAATCAACCTCTATATACACTACATATAGCCGATACGTCGTATTAGCATAATGTCTCAGTAATATCGCGACCCTCTAATGCTGCTTGCATCCATAGTGACAGGTGTACACAAGTGATACAAATATTTAATGTAAACTCGAAGGGCCTTTACTCTACCCGCCTTCTGGCGCATGCAAAGCCCAGACAATTCTTCATCCAATAGGAAGTTGTGCTAGGACAGGTCTCTATGTAGTTATTATTTTTGCTTAAGATCCTCTACTATTGTGCGTATAGCTGCTCTATGTATGTTTTTTGACAAAAAGTGTGCAAGCGATGTATGCAAACTAAGAAAGTAACAAAACAGTTTCCTTATTGAGATAGAGAACAAATAGCATTCATTCACGATCAGAATTGACTAGCTTCTTACGCCGATATATGTTATCCAGATAAATCAAAAAATACCGCTCGGCACACTCATCTTCGATCACCTAATCACACTTCGCAAACTTACTCCGATCTACGTATTCTGTAACTATATCTCAGTGACACCACCATGTGCACCCTCTCCCTTAATCTATGTTGAAATTAGATGTCAGAAATAAAATACAAAATTCACGTGTAGTGCCACTTAAGAATAACTGAAGAGTCAAGACTATGAATCCATGTAGTAAATCATAAAGATAGAAAGAGACCCCCCCAACTCGTAAGTCCTTAACCCCGCCTTCTGTGTGTAGAACATTAAATAGTTTATCTGTAACGCCCACTTTATAACTCAGAATTTGTCTCGCAATGTAGCTAAACTAATAGGCCTAGCGAATGATACAGTCATAACGAACTCGCGCTAGCCACACTCTGGGGTAATCTTCTTAGTGTATGTGTGTTTCACCCCACCACCTCCCCCCGCCCCCCCCTCCCCCCCCCTCACCCACCCCCCACCCCCCCCTCCCCCCTCCACACTGAAGAGTCCCAGAAGATAAACAAGATATCGATCACGTCCCAAATATAATCGAGATAAATCATTGGGCAAAAAATTGCAACCCGTCCCAACGCAATTTTTTTTTTCGAATCGTACAAAGAAGAGAATATCCGGGAAAAATTAGCAAAAAACCCAAAAATTAGCTAAAACAAATCTGGCCAAATAGTAAATAAAATAAATACATAACGACACCTCACCTTCTTAATATTTCACGATTTTCTTACACAAAAATTCCCGATATCAAAAATAATTGACAAGGACCTCTCCCATAATCATAGTGAAGAATATTCGGGAACAAAACTTATATAATACCCCCCTAATCATCCTCAGAAGTCTGCGCCTCACAAATGTTTTTTGTTCTCCCAACGAGACAGATAGTCACTCTCCAATAAATCCATAACTCCTGAAATAGATAGTAACAACAATTAGAAATTAATTAATACAAACGCCTCTACCTCCTCTCCTCCATCCCTAGAACCCCCTCAGTTACAATCGACTAAGTCTCCGCACAAAAAATGTGCATGCCCACCGCCGGTGTACGGTACCAGAGACTCATCCAGCAGAGCTGTAGTTATTCCCGGCTCAGCACAAATAGAATGATCGAAAATCTCTAAATTCTAGTCTCCTATACACAGCGCTAATAGTAATCAACCAAGATCAAAGCACCTGGAAGAGATTCTCCTGTATGCTCCCATGTTCCTTCGTAAGTAATGTAGACAGCTCTAAACGATGTCCAAGCCACGTGAACTTTGACACCGATCATTACCCACAGTGTGAAGCATCTGTGCGCGCTTTGATTGAGCCGATCAACGAGACATAACTGTATTTGTCCGTGTTTGTCTGCGTCCAAATGTCCTCATCGTAATGTACCGCTTCTCCGGCTATCGTTCGTCGCATCAAGACTGTCGTACGTAAAAATAGCGTGTGTAGAAGTCGTGCTAGTCTGTTAGCTGTGAGTCTGTGTCTATGTTGCAACTGAATACGCAAATGATTCACCAATATTAAAAGTATATGAGATCGGCGAACGTACTCCCATTAGTTATACGGACCCTCTCGAGTTATATGCTGTTAGAAGCTCTATGTATATTGCGCAGTAGGTCTACGTATACAGAGACATTATTCGCTGAAGTTATACACCGCATACCTCAGTCTAGTGAAGAGTATTATATAATAGTGAGGTGTCACTAATCTTTGTACTGTATAACATCAATTTTGTGCTAATCTATGATATTATACATAATCAATGTAGGAAAGATGACATATGAGTAGTGTCTCAGTTACATAATGTACTGATTAGTTCTAGAGATAGATAAAACCTTATTATGCACTGCTGTTTACTCACGCGCGACGCGCAGTCCACTACCGTCGCCCCCTCCCCCAAGAAGCGTTGAAAATGAGTCTCTCCGCTCGCTCTCGCGAGTATCTTTAGCACGTCGCTCGCTCCTTGTGTAGGATCATCTATCGTCTTGTCTATGTCTCGTCCATGATTAGAACTGCCTGCGCAACGATCGCTAAAAGCACGATAGTGAGCTTCCACGCCACCTGGTGGCTCCACAGATCCCAGAGATAGATGCTGGGAAAAGTTAGCGGCTGGTGTGACCCGAATTGCTTCCTTATTGATTCGGTGTTACGATTCAGCTGGCATAGAGGCCAAGGTGAGAACACGAAAGAAGCGAGATAACATATACAAACAAATAATGTATATCGACTTTATTATATTATCATCATTTGAGGTTATTATTGAAAATTTAAAGAGGTTATTATGTAAATTAATTACTTAAGAGTAAAACTTTCGGTCATCAAAAAAATAAGAAACAGATAATTGTAATGCTAATGTTTTTCGTAAACTGCGTGTTTTTTTTTTCTGATAAATATTTTAGGGCTAATTCCATTTGTGCCTCAATTTCCTTAGGGTGATTCAAAGATTGCCTAAATTAAAAATGGTTTACCCAATTGCCCTCAATTTATTATGCGACCATATACGACTCATGCGACTTATTCAACTTGAATAAAAAATTAAAAAGTGTATTTTTTCTCTAATGATTGCAAGTACAAATATGTAAGTAAAAAGTACAACATGTCATAGATGTGTATGACACTTTTGTTATGCGACTTTGACTATACATTTTATGCGACTCGTATTTTTATATTTCTTTAATATAAATAGTTAAAAAGAAAAAGATTCTTTTATCCAAAATTTTTTTATGCAACTTGTACTTTATTTATGCGACTTAATAAGTGAAATAATGTTATTTATCACTTTTTAACATTTTAAATTACATTTATGTACTTCTAATTAAAGATTAGACATTAAACAAAATATAATTAAACACAGAGACTCAGATATGTTTATCCATACATTTTCTCACCACCACAGTTAAAAACACACTCTCAAAATTGTTCGATCTCACCACCACAATCTTACCACCCTTTCTCACCACCACAATCGCGGCCCGCCTTCAGTCTCTTTTGTGAGAATACTTGTATTTTGACATGTTATGAAGTTAATTGGGATATGGTGTATGATTGTGTTAAAGTGGTTGTGGATTGTATATGTAGACTAACCGTTTGACAAAATGCCTAACTATGTTGTGTGTGGTTTTTGCTAAAAATGTTGCGGATACAATATGTAGACTACATGTTGGACGAAATGCTTGACTTAGTTGTGTGTATTCTTATCGCCAAAAAGTGTATTCTTATCGTCGTGGTAGCGATTTCAATAGATACCACAATGTAACACATTATCTAGTACACCTGAATCGTGGTAGCGATTTCAATAAATACTATAACATTTGTATGAAACTAAGTAACCAAAAGGGGTTGAAAATGGCATAATGTGTTTACATTACTATATCAGAAAAGCATTACAACTGAAATTTAAAATTCTTCTAGCCTAAAGAAACTTTACTCACCTTCACTTTCAACTTGTTTTCTTTTTTGTCCAACACGGTAGTAAGAAGTTGAATCTGTATGGAATGCATTTAAAAAAAGGAAACTTAATAATAACAATTTTATATTTCGAACGCACAGTTTTAAGCAAATAGGATGCCATTAGCCAAAGCATGTTGCCAACTTCTGGGGCGAATATTTTCAAGGTCCATATTCTGTTCTCGGCATCATTTACCAACAAAAAAAACAACATAACATCTTTGCCTCAAATTTTCAAGACCAACATCTGATTAGAGATCACCTGGATAGAACAATTTCAAAATGAAGACCTGTTATTTAAATTAGAAAGGATAAAGAAAAGTAAATGCATTGTAGTAAGGAAAATACAGATTCAATTTTTTTTCCTTCAGTTGCAACGCTCCCTGACTGGGGAAAAAAGAACCATAACCATCACTTCGTATTTTCCTTATTACAATGCGTTTACTTTTTTTCTATTCAGGCGATAAGGTGCTTATTTATAAGCTGCTTATCTCCTTCTGCATCAATCCGAATACGTGTTCGTTTAAGCTTACTTGTTGGCTTATGAGCTTATTTGATTTCGGATTATATTTCATAAGCTTATTTTTTACGGCTTGTTTTACAGTGTATGCGCTTATATAAGCTTATATAACCGCCCATGGCCTTCAAGCAATGCCGAAAAGAATGGGTGTATGGAACATAAGCCGTAAATAAGCTGAGAAAAATAAAGATAGACAAACACCCCTAACTACAGTCGTTTTTTTACTATATCCAACATTATAAACTACTGTAATAATTATACCTAAAGTGAATACCTAAAATCAGTCAAAAGTCCTAAACTAAATAGATAAATAAATAGAGTATACCTTTAGGAGCGCAGATTTTCATTTCATAAAAGAGAGCTGTTAATATGGATTCCTATAAACATTTGGCCACCCAAAGCGACATCTTTCTGTTTTTAAATGAAAACAATTCAGTGTCTTATGTATAACAGGGTAATTCTTCATTTCATCAATCTCGGATATAATGCACATCTCACATGAGTAAAAGTAAAACGTCTTCCAGACAAACCTTCCTCAAACCCCAAACCAAACATTCTACTTTGGCGGGTTAGTAACAAATGAGGCTCAGATTTATAAATTTGGTTGCACCAACAAACACCCGCCATGGCTGCAATCAGACGCTCGGTGTGACTGCCCAGCCAAGATACGGGCGTGGGTAAACTGTGCATAGTAAACATGAAATTATCATCATCGCCTATTATAGCACTTTTTAGACCGAGCAAATTAACAGGTCAAAATCAGCCCAAAAAAAGAAACGAAACCCCAAGTGACGCAATATGCCATCATTTCTACCCCCAATTGAGGGGGTCAAGCTACCCCGGTAAAATACCGGCGTTAGTACATAATGGACACAAACATATAGACACATATAAAACAACCAAATGCGATCGTTGTTTTTTTTATGACTACAGCTGATTGAAACATATGTCCATAAAAAATAAACATTGATGTAATCAAGGGCATTGCATACCCGCACCCTAGGTATGCCTTTGGAGGTTGCAGAGGCGAGTGATTCTCGCTCTCTACCATCCTTCCACTTTCCGCGGTATCTCAACATACCGCATCACTTTTTTATAACAAAAATATTGGAGTACCCCCGCCTGACAGTGTAGCCCAAACAACAAAACCCAATCTGTCCATTCAGGATAACTACCACTTGAGCCTGTGGAGGTTGTAGAGACGAGTGATTCTCGCTCTCTACCATCCTTCCATTTTCCGCGTTATCTCAACCAAGTAAAACACAACTTATACCACATCACTTTTTTCATAACAAAAATATTGGAGTACACCCGTCTGACAGTGTAGTCAGACAACAAAACTCAATATGTCCATTCATGATAACTACCATTTGAGAGCTTAAATTTTGAACACTATAAAACCAAACCCATTATTCCAAAACCGTAAACCCTAAACGTATCTTTAAAGGCCGTATTCAATGTGCATCATAATCACAATATTATATATAAAAAGGATATAATCCTATGCAGACCATAAGAAAGTACTCATTCTCACATCTACACTATACCCTTTATTTGTCACAACCTGATCCAAATGAAACCAAAAAAAAACATCATCATTATTTACATCATAAAGCAAATTCCTAAAATGCGAAATTGTGACTATGTACCTCAGTGACAGTTTCGTCAAGCAAGTGTTTGATTGAATGGTGGTCTAAGAGATTTGTTTTCTTAGGGGTTCGCGGAATGGTCGCCTGAAAATTAGAGAATATTGGGGCGTGGGAAAAGATTACTCTAGAAGTATCACCGGTAGGAAATTGAGGAGGATCGATCGTTACTGGTAGTTGATATGATGAAGATGGTCATGGTTGATGCTTCTGGAATTATCCGACGATTCCATGGAGGGGGTGGATAACTTATACAAAGAAAAGGGAAGTTGGGTTGGATTATATTGCATGGGCTAGGCCAACATATGCGGGATGGGCCATGAACAGTTGTTAACGTGAACAGTAAAATACATCTCTAATGATTATATATATAATGTTAAAAGTTAATTTTGGAGTAAACTGGAACTCTTGATTGATGGTCTCGTTTTTGTGTTTTGTGGTAAAACTGAAATCTTGATTGATTCTTAAAAGGATGATTTTGTGTATATGGTATGTGTTTGTGTTTGTAGAAGAAGGGTATTCAAGTCATTCACCATTGTTTTTACTATAAGTCTATACACACAAAATTTCCAACCAAACAAGAAGAAGTAATCTAAATTACAGTATTTTTAACCTTTCAATATTTGAGAATACCACTAATTTCAAATGCACTGCTTTACAATCCACGAACCAAACAGCCCCATAGTGTGAAGTTTAATGCTAATATTGGAGGATATATTTTGTACTTTTAACACTAAATTATTGCAAAAAGCACATTTAGTGGTAACATTAAAGATGCTTCGTTACTCACTTTGAGCAGCATGCATAATCATGAAAGATATACACAAAAGATCATTAACGATCTAATTTGCAAGAACTCACTTTGAGCATGGTTAATTATAGAATCAACCATAAGCACTTGCACCAACAACTATCAACTTTGGTGTAGAGTGTAGCACTCTAACTTAAGCTTAAGAGGTAGTATATAATAGTCACAACTGAATAGTCCAATTTAACAAATAGATATTTGAACAATATGATCTAAGTTTAAACTACATGGTTAGTGGTCAACTGGTCATGGTCTTATTCTATTTATATGACATGGTATAATAAATCTATCATCGTTACATGTGACGGGTAAAGTGCAATGGGTCACAACGGTATAAACACAAATACGAAAGCAAAACCTTCGTTTGACAACACTTACCCAAACCCGTATGAACCTATGAGGAAGTAAACAAAACACTCACATACTTTCAAACAATTTTAAGAACTACCTTAATTTCACCTAGGGGTATCAAAAAAGGTGAACCGACCCGAATCCAAATTGACCCGACCCAAATAGACGCGAACCCGACTAACCTGAGATCTTAATAGGGTCGGATATGTTTTCTAGTCTCAACCCGAATTGACCCGAGCCTGATCATCCCGACCTGACTAACACCCCTAGTCAACACACCTAGTTATCTGTAAGTTAAAATCGTACACTATTATTAGAATAGAGTTACAACCACATATGGTGTTCGGACAGTAGTTTTCGTTGCATGTCAGAAGTTTAGCAAATCCAAAAGCCAGTTGTGGCAGAGATGCTTAAGGCCCATCATGAGGCTGGTAGCTTCTCTTCTGAATAAGGTTGGATATATATAATATTTCTGTCCAAAACTGGAGGCTTTGTATCTACATTAAATAGTTAATTTTATAATCTACGACATCTTAATCATAAATACCTTATATTTCGGAGTTTAATATATGTTATTAAGAAATTATGAAGAATGACCATTGTTCTTTCTTCATCACTAGCTATGTGATTGCTAAAATCCTCCCATTGAGCACAAGTGAGGTAGTTTTTTTGCTTTAAACAAAACGTGTAATCGGGGTGCATACTTATGAACCCTTTCTTGTGTTATTTAATACTTTGTAAGTTGATTAACGTTTCTAATTTCAGATTATTATAGACACTATAGAGACAGCCAAAAGGAGTTAAGGTATATAAACTTAAAATTTGCCATAAAAAGTAATAATAATAAAACAAAATTGAATACAAACATACACTAACCATCTTGATCATCTGTTTGCCTTTATGGGAGCTGCTTTCAAGTATATTGCTCGAAAGCTTTGATGATGGAAGCTAGGGCTGACTTTTTCATTATATTGATTGTGAGCGTATAAATTGGTGCTCCGATATGAGGTTTTATACTCAAAATAGTGGTGATTGTGTGATTTACTAGAGTCCAAGGTCCACCCCGAAAGTTCCCATTCAGGTAAAGATTGAGCTGTGTAATCCTTCTTTTTCAATATTCCAGTTTCTGCAAAGTGAAGTTACTTCTAATATAACCGGTGTAAGATGGCTTGATGACAATACTCATGACCAATGATGGATCATCATTGATGTTAGGTCAGTGTTTGTATAAAGGTCTAGATCAACGTTATCTTGATTGAGAAAGACTTCAATATTGTTCCACCATTAAGCTGGCTTTCATAGTAGATTATAGGGAAAATTCCCAAAGAGGACCAAAAGTCATGGTGCTAGTCACCTTATATCTAAAAAAACATTTCTAACCCAAAATAGACCACGGCGACGCGTATTTAGGGCAACTTAACCAGAAGTCGCCATTTGTCCATTATTAAAATATTATAGTACAAATCGGGTACGTATTTGTAAGATTTGTGTAAGATATGTATAATATTATGTGGAATGGGCAACTTGTACTTTTAAGGCGACCGTATTTTGGGCAACTAGTTTTTTGGTCATTTTACACTTGTACTTTTACATAAAATAATAATATAGTACATGTTGTGAATTGTACTTTTAGGTCAACTTGCACTTTAAGGCGACTCAAAGTACATTGTATATTTTTAACAAATTGTTGTATACATTCATTTAACCTTTTTAGGTTATTTTTATAACTTTAACCTTCTGTTTTAAAAAATAAAACACACACAACAACACACACAGAGGCACAATGCACACACACACAACTGTTCTTCTTCCCTATTTTTCTTAACCAGTTAACCAACTACACTACACACAGAGGCACAATGCACAATTGTTCTTCAACTGAAGAACATAAATCTTAAACCTTTTACCAATCCATAAATAACCCTAATAGTAAAACCGATTATTTTCAAGGAATTATCGATAATCTAAATCAATTTGTAAATTACCATGTCTGATTTGTACGATGTCAAAATCAGTGTCATGTCAACTGTTAAGTTGCTTCCAGAAATTAAAGGGCTTTTGTTAATGAAGCCAAATGGTGAAAGGTTATTTAGGGATCCTGTTTTTGGGCTGTGGTTGGATATTCAGTCTCACAAAAATGATAGCCATATGATACATTATGTTTTGTAACATCAGGTATTTGTCTCTAACATTCAATCTGATTGCCCTCCAATTGTATTTCATATAGGTGATCATTGGTTAGAGTTTGGTCGGAAAGAATTTTGTTTGATTTTTAGGTTTCGATTTGGCCAAGTTTCCTTTTTTCAATCGACTTTTTTTCAGAAAATAAAACAACAAATGGTTTCAAGAGAATAAACGGCTTTGATCTTTTGAGAGTTCTTAGAGATAAAAATACTTGGTTAAATATGTTGGATGCATATACGGTTCGGTTGTGTCTGTTGATTGCTAGTGAGTTAGTGTTTATGGGTAAAGAGAAAAGAAATTTCTTGACGAAACATATAATGTGGTTGGTGGATGATTTTGATGCTTAAAATGTTTATCCTTGGGGTGAATACATGTGGGAGAAATTTTATCAAAGGACTGTAAATGTGGTTTTTAGACATACCGCACATCATTTGGCTGAGCTGAAGAAAAACCCAAATTTCAATGCCACATACAATCTATACGGGTTTGCTTGGGCATATTCAAGGTAGAACGAAGTTTTAGACTGTTATTTCTATTTATAATTAAACTAACTCTGGTTTTGTATAATAATGCTTTGTACCAAATTCTCTAAAAATTTATACATATTTACAATATTGCAAAAGTAGCAAACTTTTAGATGTGTATCAGTTCGTCCTATAGGTGTTTGAGTGGTTAACTTGGGAAATTTTCGGGAAAGGGGAAATGAGGTATGACAAGCTTATACACGGCTACCATATCTGCACACAAGCAGTAGCACCATTGTTAATTTTTATAGTAACTTAAGACCATATTCTTTAATGATATCGAGCCTTCGACATAATTGCTTTAACAACGGCTTAATGGCTCCTGTAACTCTCTATCTGAATAGTAATTATCAACTATAACACCCATTCAATTTGTTACACATCATAAGTAAAACTACAACAATCTGACAGATTATAATCAAAAGTTACCCAAACATTAACCACATTATTTTGGTATAGATATGGATTTTGGAGAGTTACCCAAACAACCAAAAATGGTGGTCTAAAAAGGCGAACGCGATCTCACGTGGTCTTGCTTGGTCAAAGGTTACAATGTTTGAGAAATCTGATTATGATCGTCTATTTGGATCGGTATACACAAAATTTTAAAACTTTATTTTACATAATTCATTTATTTTTAATTCATGTTCTACTTGACCAATATTTATAATTTTTTGTAGTTGTCAATTCCCAATGTGGCCCTTATTTTAAGTCCTAAAAAGATGAGGCATGCATAGTTTATGGCTAGTGTTGACTTTATTCAAGGGTTGGCTCCACAATAATTTTTTGCAAGATGATGAAGCAAGAGGAAATTGCATTCAACACCATAACGGAATGTGTGGTGACACTGAAGATGGTAATTTTGTTGAAGGAGTTGATGAAACAACTTGTCAAAAAATTAATCAAGTGTTAGTCGAAGAGGGGGATGGTGTTTTAGATTCTGAGGGAGATGGCGTCCACTTGTCACAAACAAATGATGTTATTCAACAAGCGGTTAATCTTTCAACCATGTCGTCAACTAGTCCACAAGCGAGAAATGCTGAAGTAGCTGATTTTTTGCTAAATTTTATGCTCTTAAAAAGCAAGTTTTGTTGATAAAGAAACGCAAAGATGATGAGTTTGATGAATTGACAAAAAGATTTTCAAAGTTAGAGACCTCCAAAACTTTTGTGATGTTCAAAAGTTCACTTAAAACTGATGTTTGTACCAAAAACCAATCAACTGATTTCAACCCAAAAGAGTCTGAAGAGATCCCAAACTTTTGTTCAGATCATAATGATACTTTAAATCATATTGGTGGTGTGTCTACTGAGGCAAAGGTTAGTATGAATTTTTGTAATAATTTAAAACTCAAGTTTACAATGAAATTGTTAAGTGGACAATATATAATTATATGACCAAAGTTTTACTGATTTTATTTTACAACAGCCTTCATACTCTTCTTCTCATCTTGGAAATGACGAAGATGCATCTCATTTAGACGATCTTATGGAAATTGATGGGGAAAATGCAAACGATGGTTATAGTAATTCTCAGCATCATTTGCACCTTCTTATCAAAGCCTTAGACTCTAAAACAGAAAACCTGACTATTGATGTGGTTGTACCTCCTAAAGATGATGATCGTATTTTACATACCATTAAACCCAATGATGCTTATGATGAAGTTGATGTATGTACATATTTTGAATCTTTGATAAATTCTTACTACAGCAAAAATACTTTTACTGATTTTTGATTATATGTAAATTATGTTAGGTGGATAATTTTGAGGATGATGATAAGTGTAGATTACACATATCCGTTTGTACCTAAAATAACCCAATTAAGCCCAAAACAGACTAAAAATGATAAAAATATGCTTGTATTTGTGTTTTGTGTGTACAGGTACGGATACATCAAAAATCACAAGAAAACAGTCAAAAACGGGCAAGCACGGACACGGGAATCAGAAGAGTACAAAAAGAAGCCAAAGAATCAGTTTAGGTCCCCTTAAAGTTAAGAAGAAGAATTGCCAATGGGCTTTAAGACCAAACTATGTTTTAAGGTCTGCTCAAATAAGAAAGAAGAAGTTGGCTATGGCTCTCAAACCACTATTTGGTCAACAATCAGCTACAACTCCAGCTCCCAAAAAAATAAAATCCCGGATTCCGAAAACAGAAGTTATTGTGCCGCCCTTCGTTTTAGAGGTACAATATATTTTTTTATCAAATTTAATTAAAATATCGGTCGTTTTAGTATATTAGGCATATGTCCAAATTATTAAAAAGGGTTACTACACTTCGGACAACCACGAATTTGGACAATCAATCATATAATGACACATGAACCGTTTGTAGAGGTTTGCCTCAATTTGTGACTTGATTTATAAATTAAATATTTTTTGTAACTATAATCCAATTTTTTTGTTTTAAATTAGAATCTGTCATGACCAGATAATTGCAAAAGTGACAAGGTAACAGTTCCAGAATATATGTCTGAGTTTATAACCAACAAGGATTTGCTAGAGTATCGGTTTCCTTGGGGCAAACAATACATTGTTGTAGGTCGTTCTTTTTGGTTATATTTGTCCTGTCTTAACACTAGTAAAACAGGCTAGTTGACTGACCATGTAAGTACCTATATATTTAATAATTTCAAATTAATCATAATTCATTTGAAACCTTATTTATATTTTTATTTCCATTCACAGCACCTTGATTTATGGATTGATCTAATGTGGTCTTTAACACCACCCGAGGCAGATTGGGCTATTGTAAGCCCTCATTTCTCAACAAGCATCTTATCTGGAAGCATACCAGACTATTTTTCAAATGGCCATATGTATCCTCTGCCCTGGATAGCTGTTGAGAAGGTTTGTTTGGCCCAAACTTTAAATTATGTAAAAATCAAGGCTTTGTTAATGTGTTATTAATTGTTCCTTAATTATAAATTAGGTGTATTTTCCTGTTAATGAACCCAAAAAACATTGGTGTCTTGCTGAGCTTGAAATACGTAATGGAGTTGTTAGATTTTATGATTCTCTTGGTTAGGCCAGTAGAAGTAGAGGACGATGGTGGAAACAAATGAAGAAATTACTGCTAGAGAAGCTTACCGTTTATCTACTCATGCATGGTATATTTGAGAGTAAAGGCATATCAGCTGACGACTATAAGATCACATACAAGTATGCCGCTGCTCTATTTCAAGCATCGTTATTTGGCGATTGTGGGATATGGGTCTGTATATTTGTATACATATTGTGCCGTAACCTACCAGTGACAGTCGATGACCCTCTTGAAACAGCCTTAGCCTACTGTGAAAGGATGCTTGAATACTTTTAGAACCATAAGATTCAAGTTGAAAGAACTTTATCAGTTGTTTAAGGTACATAGAAAACAAATCTTTTCTTTAATTTATTTATATGATATATGTGTTACATATATATATTATTGACCAGTCCCCTAGATAGGTCATCCCATAGTAAAAGCCATAGTTATATTTTTTAATTGATTCATATCAAGTACACTAAGGTACATCCAAAGTTAGTTCTTTATTTGATTATGTTTATTGTCATTAATGCTCAAGCTATATCTTCTTTTTCACTAACACCAATCACAGTAAATACCTACATACTTTACCCAAATTCATCCTTAAGCTAAATAATAAAAAAAATTCAAAAATGTTAGACAACATACCCTTTGATATACAAATGGATATCATGAATAGACTTCCTGTAAAGTCTTTACTACAGTTTCAAACTGTTTCCAAACAATGGAAGTCTTGCATAGACTTTATCAACTTTCAGAATACATACGGTATTCGTAGCAGTAACGATTGTTGTATTATCTTAAGGTATACTCAGGCTCTTTAAAGTTACATGTTAGCCCTTGATCATAATCTAACATACTCCCCACTACAGTCAACTCTCAATAATTCAACTTTGTTGCCAATTGACACTTGTCATGGGATATGGTGTTTTTCACATGCTCTTAGTATTATGGCTACTCTATGGAACCCATCAATAAAAAGATCTATTAATATTTTAGTCCTTGATTTCATTAGTCAACCCAAGACTGATAAAATCCTTTTAGGTTTTGGTGTTCGTCCAGACACTTTAGACCTAACCACTATAAAGATTTCATACCCTCGCGGTGGACAGGGAAGTTGGTATGTGTTCGTCTTTACTTTGAGCTCTATGGACTAGAATAAACTTGAGAATGACTGTTTTCCCAGGGAATCTATCAGATTTAAACGGTCATCATAGGCGGTTGAAGGTCGGTTAATCTTTTGGGCTGGTCATGAAAGGTTTGTTAATGATGATGGTGTTTTGTTAAAAAAACACCTACTTGTTTCATTTGATTTGATTGCCCATTCGTTTCAAGTCCATGACATAGATGCCATTTTTAGAGACGACCTAACAGTCCCAATTTATATTTCAAGTCTTGGAAACTCTCTGATAGTAACTGGAAGCACGGATGAAACTGATTGCTATATGTTTTGTAGTTGGTCTTTATTGGTTGATGTTGCATCTGTAACATCGTTTACCATACTGTTCGTCATTTCCACCCCTAATTACGTTAAGTTACTTGGTTTTACTAATGATGAAATATCGTTACCAATAGTTGAAGTAGCAGGCGCCCACCAACTTGATAATTATATATAAGTGTACAATCAATTTACACAATCACTTCAGAACCTCGGTATCAAAGGAGTTGCTGGTTCTTTCTACATTGGACCATACAAAGAATCACTAATTCTTCCACCTTACCCATATCGTAAACTATATTATATGTTCTTAGCATAGTTTTTTTTATCCCGTTAAGTTTATCTAGAATGGTAATTTTTGTTCTATAATGTATCGTTCTCAGCTAATCTGAACCTTGTTACTTTGTTTTGTCACACCTTGTTTATTATGAACCTTATTATCTGAACCATGTTTTATTGTGCGGGCTAAGGTTGATGGAGTTTTGTCAAAAAAATGTGTCTTATGAATGTGGTGGATGATGTCAGTATTTTTTTGTTTAAATTTCATAATTATGTTGTCCTAGTTTAAAGCATGTGGTATTTTATGATAGTTTATCTTGTAAAAACAAAGATGTATTGTTTTGTATGCTAAAACACTTATGCTATGTTAGCATTGTGGAACCAAACAATCCCCTATCATATTTGTCCAATGGTGGAAGATTGATAATGTTCAAATTAACAGCATAAGTGACATTGTCTTACTAGCAAACCGTGCAAGCTTCTCGCCTAATCTCACAAACATGTTTGAGGCTGTGATTCTTTCAACCATGTGGATTCTTTCCATTTCTTTGTAATTGGTTTTGCTTATATTCTTGCTACATTTAGACATAATTGACAAAGAAATAAATGTTTTAATTTTACAATTAATATTTGTACTTATAGTTATACAATTGGTTGTTTAGTAGTGATGACGTACCCTCCCCCCAACTCGAAGGCCTCCCCTTCAAGCTCGAACGGGATCTTCTTCCCAATTGTACTATTGGATCTTTGAATAGTTTCGAGTGGCGTAAGATCATCTTCGGGATGATTAACAATATAGGAATCCGCCACGCGAAGACCCTAACCCTTCGCGGTGAGGCCTTCGACGAAACTAGGGCAAAGGTCAGACTTGTTCAAGTCAATCACCCACGATCTCCCTCTCTATAAAAGCTTTCCCGCCAAGATAGAGAACGTGGCACACAGTTCCTTGAGTGGTCCTTAAATGGTGGGACACCCCCACGATCACCGACATTTGTGTTAGGCCTTGTTCTATCTCATTTCTACACCTATAAATAGATGGCAAGGTCTTCAGGTATGGCTAAGATACACATACATAATTATTTACTCTACTTAACATTACAAAGCACATACTTACTCTCACACCGGAAGTGATTCGTAGGGACACCCCCTGCGCTTCACTTAACGTAGTGTTTCTATTTGTGTTGACACAGGTTATCCAAGACTTGGCAATCCCGAAATAACCACAAGAACTCTTCGATCCCTTCGAAGCCTGATCGTGCCTATATTTGCACAATCAGTGGCGCCATCCGTGGGACCCGCAACAATTAGTCCCATTTCAACCAAGTCAAATAACCTCCAAACCACTCTACCTACTTTTTCTACATGACTAACGGAAGATAAATGACACCACCACCGGGTTTATCGACACCACCTCAAATACCAAATATTAATACCATTGAAAGACCACCTGTGACTACCACCGTGTTTGCCGCCACTACTCCTGAAAATAAGCTATTTGCTTATCGTGCTTCTACTTGAGCTAATCCTAACCCTATGATTAGCCCTGCTTTTGTAGAGGCTAACTATGAAGTTCTCGAATCCCTCCTAAGAGAACGACGAAGGCAGATACGTAATGAAGACCTCTGAACTGAACTAGAATATTTCAGTGATGACTATGACGAAGAGCGAGAGATAGAACTAAGACATGGACCAACCAGTTAAACTACTCCACCCCTTTGGCCGAGGTCTCTCGGGGTTCGTAGGCAGCGAGAAAGAGTAGTAGGGTTCGACGAAGCTCCAAATAGGGAAGGAAGAAGGGCAGGAAGAAATGCCGAAGGTAGTAGGCCTTCGGAGATTGAAGCAAGGGAAAATAGAAACAAGGGAATGAATCTTCCCCCACTCTTGGCAGCTCACCTGGGAAGAAACGAAAGTGGTCAACCCCTGCAATCCTCTTTGACCTCCGTATACGGAGGCCATCAACCTTCGACTAACATAGGGGGAATCTCCCTCCTAACGGTACGCTTCTCTCACACCATGCCCAACCTTTCATACCTAGTAGTTTGCATATACCTACTGGATTTGTGCCTACTCATATTAACCCCTACTCCCAACCATCTGCGGGCATCGTTAATGGGCAACCTACGAGTTTCCCTTTCCAGGCTCAGAATGGTAACCCCCTGCTGGGGGAACCTCCGCCCATCATCCACAAGGGGGTATATACCGCAGACTTTCACAAATAATGGCATACCTTCGTATAATAGGTCTATGTATCCCGTAGCTACCCCTTCGAGTAACTACCCATTTTATACGCAACCCATGTACGCGCCGCCAAATATGTCTAGGTATCCAAACCCAAACCTGCAGGCTCTTTCGCAGATCCAACGGGTTTCATAACCTCTTTTGTCCACTGGATCGAGGATTATCCTCTTATATATGGACTAAAAATGCCTTCCCACTTGGGTTCTTATGATGGAAAGGGGGACCCCGATAATTTCTTACACCTTTTCGAAGGGGCCATTCGCATGCAAAAATGATTAATGCCCATAGCTTGTTATATGTTCACATACACCCTCAAAGATTCCGCTCGAATATGGTGGAATAGCCAGAAAGCAGGTAGCATTCTCAACTATGAAGATCTAAAGGCTAAGTTTCGATCACACTTTAGTTCGCAAAAGAAGTTCACAAAGACGTACTTAACGGTCCACAACATCAATCAAAGAGAAGGCGAAAGTACCAAGGCCTTCGTTACCAGATATACCAATGATACTCTACAGATTTTGGGTCTACATGAAGATCAACGTATCTTCAGTTATGTTCACGGTTTAAGGACAAGGAGCTTGGTTGAACACTTCTCCACAGACCTTCCTTCCACTTTTAAAGGTCTACTGGAAAAAACCTACACTTGGATCAAGCTAGAGAAGTAGCAACTAATGGAGCTCTGAATGATCAAAGGGAAAACTTCAAAAGATCAAGGAAGTCCTCATAGGACAATAATAGAGGACACAAAAGTAGGGATAGGTTCTCCCCCATACCGAGGACCTAATCACGGACTGCTCTCTAATCTGTCCAAAAGCCTAAGAGAGATCCTTGCTACAGAAAAGGTAGCTAGAAGCTTCTAATAGCCTCCTCGTATGTTCGAAAGTAGACGATCACGAGATATGTCCAAATACTGCCACTTCCACGAAGATCACCGACACGACACGAACGACTGTCGCCAATTAAGATGCCAGATTAAAGAAGCTGTAAAATCAGGGCAGCTTTTCCACCTTGTGAAAGGAATAAAGAAAGAAAGAGCAAAATCCTCTGAAAATCAACAAGTAGAAGGGAAGAAAGACAAAGGCGCTACGCCAACCGAAGCACCCATACTCATGATAAAGCAAGAGGAGTCCTACACAAGGGACAATGCATCAGAAGACTTCATCTCTGGAGGCAGGGAAATAACGTTTCCTTCAGTAACAAGAGGCCGTAATTCCTAGGCACCGGTCATAATAAAAGCTAAGATCTTTGAAAGAGAGGTAGGTCGGGTGCACATAGATAGCGGAAGCTCATACGAGGTCATCTACAAACATTGCTTCATGAAATTAAAACCTTCCATCAAAGCATCTAAGATAGACTCGAAAGTCCCTCTAATCGGATTTTCAAGAGAAAAATCCTGATCTGGTGGAGAGATTCCTTTGGAAATCACGATAGGCAACCCCCCTCTCGCAATAAGGGAAACCCTCAACTTTGTCATCGTAAGGTCTAATTCGCCATATAATATGTTACTAGGAAGGACAGTAATACAGAAAATGGGAATCGTGGTTTCCACCATCCACGGAGCCATCAAATTCCACACTGCCAAAGGAATCGAAACTGTGTTCTCAATACACGAATCTGATAAGATAAAAGAAGGAATGAAGAAGGTCAGAGAAACACCCCCAAGAAGCACAAAAGGGGTTCTCATCTATACTAAGGCAGAAGAAAAGGTGGTCATCAATGACAGATATCTAGAGCAAACAATCACTATCAGAAAATAGTTTTCGGAACACTTCAAAGAAAGGTTGTGAGACCTTCTGAGGTCCAATGCAGATGTCTTTGCATGGACCCATGCTGATATGATGGGGATTCCTAGAACCATTATGGTCGAGGGAAAACCTTTCAAAACAGAACACAAGTTGAACGAATACAGCCACATCAAGCCAATCAAGCAAAAAAGACAGGGTCTAGGTCCTAATCACAGCATGGCAGCTTGTAAAGAAGTGGAGGAGCTAACGAAGGCAGGAATACTACGGAAAGTCAAGCATCAGACATGGGTAGCCAACCCCGTCATGGTGAAGAAAAGTAACGGAGGGTGGAGGATGTGTGTTGATTTCACGGATATAAACAAAACCTGCCCCAAAGACTGCTACCCTCTACCTGAAATCGATTGGAAGGTGAATACTCTCCTAGGTGTTTCTGATTGAAATGTTCTAGATGGCCTACAAGGGTTATCATCATATTCAAATGGTAGAAGAAGATAAAGATAAGACAGCTTTCTTCGTAGGAGAAGGGGTTTTCTGTTATCGAAATATACCTTTTGGTTTAAAGAACACTAGAGCGGCATACCAAAGGCTAGTAGACAAGGTTTTCCACGATCAAATAGGGAGAAACCTCGAGACCTATGTCGATGATATGGTAATCAAAAGCACATCTTAAGAAGATATGTTGGCAGATATTAAGGAAACTTTTGAAAGGTTTCGATCAATCAACATGAAGCTCAACCCAAAGAAGTGCTCTTTTGGCGTCAAAAAAGGCCCGTTTTTAGGACATCTCATTACCAAGAAAGGCATACGAGCTAACCCTTCGAAGGTAAAAGCTATCACTGATGTCGAACAACCAAAGACAGTCAAGGACATATAGAGTCTTAATGGAAAATTAGCAACCCTTAGCCGTTTCCTATCAAGAGGTGCTGAAAGGTCCATTCCTTTATTCAAAACACTCAAAAGCTACACAAATAAAAAGAACATACGATGGACGCAAGAAGCAGAAGTAGCACTCTAAGAAATGAAGAAATTTGTAGAGGACTTGCCAATGCTCACAGCACCGATGCAAGGAGAGGATCTGATAATGTACGTCACAGCTCCGACAGAGAGCATAAGCATAGCTTTATTCGCAATAAGGAAAGAAGAACAAGTTCCCATATATTTCGTAAGCAGAGTTCTACAAGGAGCCCAGCTCAACTACCCAACACTGGAAAAGCTCATACTAGCGTTGGTACACGCAGCAAGACAACTACGAAGATATTTTCAGGCACATACGGTAACAATCCTAACTGATTTTCCAATCAAACAAACACTCACGAAACCCAAAAAATCAGGACGAGTAGCTAAATGGGCAATCGAGTTAGGAGAGCATGACATCGTATTCCAGAAGAGGGGTGACGACAACAAAGAAACGCCAAAATATTTTCTAAGCGAAGTACCCCTTGAAGATAACATAAAGGAAACAGGAGGAAAAACGGATACGAAGTTAGAAAAAACAAGGCTAAGCTGCGAATGGAAACTCTATACTGATGGAGCCGCAAGCTCTGATGGTTCAGGCGCAGGACTGATGCTGATAGATCCCGAGGTTAAAGAGTATACTTATGCTCTACGATTCAAATTCGAAACAACGAACAACGAAGCAGAGTACGAAGCGTTATTGGCCGGGTTGCGAATAACATAGGAGATGGAAATCGTAAGCTTGGAAATTTTCATAGACTCTCAGTTGTTGGTAAATCAAATAAAAGGAACCTACGTAGCCAAGCAACCAACGATAAGAGAATACCTGCAGAAGACAAAAGAGGCCTTGAAGGGTTTCGATAGCTATACGATCAAACATATCCAAAGGAATCAAAATAAAAAAGCTGACGCATTAAGCAAGTTGGCCTCGATGACCTTTGAACACCTTACTAAAGAAGTGCTAACTGAAGTCCTAGCGAAGAGGTCAATAGAAGAAAAAAAAGATTCTACAAGTCGAAACCAGGAAATAAGAAAGTTGGATGACTCCTATCTGCGAGTACTTGGTGAGCGGTCTATTGCCAGAAGATCCAAAAGAGGCTAGGAAGATCAGGGTCAAGGCACCTCTGTACAAGCTGATTAGGGGAAGCCTATACCGAAGGTCCTTATACACAACATGGCTTCGCTGTGTAGCTCCGCCACAGACTGACGATATCGTAAAAGAAATACATAAAGGTTCTTGTGGTTTCAATATAGAGCCACGCTCAATGGTGGTTAGAATTACAAAGCAAGGATATTATTGGGCGTCGATGCACAGAGATGCCATAAAGGTAATTCAAGAGTGCGAAAAATGCAAGGAGCAATCTGCGATAACAAAAGCAGCCAAAAACAGCGTAATAGCAACTGGAAATGGATGGCCGTTCAGTCATTGGGGAGCTAACATTCTTGGGCCTTTGCCAAAAGCTCCCAGAGGCTTAAAATTCTTGGCAATAACCATAGAACACTCCACCAAATGGGTAGAAGCAAATCCCCTGACCACTATAAGCGGAAGACATGCAGAAAGGTTTGTATGGGAATACGTAGTGTGCATATTTGGAGTGCCACGAACAATCAGCTCGAAAGACGAAAAGCATTTCCAAGAAGGCATATTCGCAGATCTTTGCAAAGGATTGAAAGTTACGCAATCCTTCTCCCCTATTACAGAGCACATGGAAATAATGAACCATATCGAAAAACAATTGACTCGAAGCCAACAAGGATGGGTGAATGATCTAGCTTAAGTATTTTGGGTACATAGAACACTCCTAAGAAATAGCCAAAAGGAGACACCATTCAGCCTAACTTATGGCTCCGAGGCCATAGTCCTAATAGCTGAAAACGCTATTGCTAAAGATGATAAGGGAAGAACAAAGGAGGTCACTAAGAAAAAAGAAGGCAAGGAAGTAGCTTTAATCGAAGAGGCTTACTATCAAAACAAGCTTCGCAGGTACCACAATGAAAGGAGTAGTCACTCCACTTACAAGATTAAAGATTTCATTTTACTTTCGTAAATCAATACAGGAAACCCGCAGGTATGGCAGGGTCCCCACATGATAAGTTAAGTTCGTGAAGGGGAACTCTACAAAATCATTGACGCATCTGATCACTCGTTGATTCAAACAACAAAGGGTACAAGCCTTCATAAGTTTTACATGTAAAACTTACCGTTTACAATTTTTCTAATTAAATAAAAGTCATTGTTTTGACTATTTGAAAAAGTGTAGCAAACTAAGTGTTCATACGTGAGATGATGTAAATCTTTGTACACTATTAATGAAACGGATTTATTCCAAATCTTTTGTGATGATATTTAAAACAAAAGATATTTTAAGGCCACACTTGAGCCTCATATTACCAAGTTCAACGTTTAAAAGGATGTTGTAAGGCCACACATGAGCCCTATAAAAAATAAACATCCAAAAAATCCACGTTAACTTTCCCCATTGCTTCTTTGGAAGCCTTGAGGACATGATGAAGTGGGTCACAACCTTTCATTTGAAAAATTGACAATACATCAAAATATTAAGGCCACACTTGAGCCTCATATTACCAAGTTCAACGTTCGAAAGGATGTTGTAAGGCCACACATGATCCTTACGAAAAATAAACATCTAAAAATTTCACGTTAACTTTCCCCATTGCTTCTTTTGAAGCCTTAAGGACATAATAAAGCGAGTCGCAATCCTTCATTCAAAAAAAACTGACAACTAGTCAAAACATTAAGGCCACACCTAAGCCTTTGCTTGATGAAGCATTTTATTATATATAAAGATAAGGGGTCAGACTATAGTCCCCTAAATCCTCACATAAGAGGAACATAAACATAATCACAAAATTTGGGACTCAGTCCCTCTATTGAAAGTTAGCCAAATAGGCCAACATAAGTTGTTCATACAATGGCCTACACGAACCATTGTTACAAATAAGGATAAATTGTCTTAAGACCGAAGCCTAGGTCATGCCAACAAAAATTGTTTCAAGGGTACATGCCATCTTTAAGGATCAAATTATCACCTACATGGTGACCTTCATTCAACCTAAGAAGAGAAGGGGCTTAACAACAGAAGCATCAGCAGGAGGAGACATCAGGTTAGAACCTAGAACAGAGGATGGAGTGGCTTTTGGGGAAGAGGGAACAAGAGCTTGAGACTTCGAGGGAGTAGGCCTTTAAAGGGACGGAGGGTTCTTCGATAGTAAGATTTCGATAGGAGCTGAAGGATCTGCTATAAATTCTGATAACCAAGGAAAAGTAGGGGTAGCAAGATCATTACCAGCCTGATTGTGCTCCTTCTTATACGAAGGGCGATAGCCTTTCACCTTCGACAAGTCGAAGGGCTCCTTCATTCTAGCAACTTACTCAAAATCCTTACACCTCCCATAAAAGATAGCAGAAGAAACAAGCCTGCCAACTAGGATACCCAGATCATCATTGTGGATAAGTTTCATAGTAGCATAAGGAACAACTTTTGAGACAACCTCCATCCTATCCCGCTTCACATCATCAACCTCCTTTTGAAGGGATACTTTGACAGCCTCCAATCGTGCCTTCTTAGCTTCCAAGGAAGCAATCTGTGACTCCAAAGTTGAAAGGCTAGCCTGGTAACTTACCCACTTTTGACTCTCCAACAGCATCCTGTCAAGATTGGCCTTGTGTTCTTTTACTTAGGTAGACAAAGTGGATATCCTCTCTCGTAAGGCAATCACGATTGGGTTCTTTTTGAAGTCAGACATGGCAACTTCACACTTGGCTCAGAGACTCTTAGAATCTTCTTCTCAGGCTTTCTCCCTTTCTTTGATCACATCAGACTCCCCTCTCAGCTTCTCAATAACCTCCAACAATTAACGGGATCTCTTGTTCACAACATTATCAACAACAGCTTGCCGAGCATAACAACGGTCATGAAGATCTAACAACTCCACGTCCATATGATTATCCAAATGGTTTTTCTAGACTATAGGAGTAATAGCAGAAATCTTGAGATGGCAGGCAGTGGCATCTTTAAGCTCAGGAACGTCAGAGAGACCTAAAAAAGAGAAAAAAAGCAAACACTGGGTGAACTTCTGATGCAGTGAAAACAATAGAGAAAAACTCAAAAGACGGAAGCTTACCTTTGTCATCATCAGATACTGTTAGAAAAGGGACATCATCTTTCGAAGTAGAAGTCTTGGCACGAGTAGCACGAGAGTTCGAAGACCTAGAAGCAAGCTTTCTCTTCACAGGAGGTCTGGATGATCCTCACCTAGTCTTACACTTCATATCTTTTATTCGAGCAGCTACACTTCCAGGGTGAACAACAAATAATTCAGGCTTAGGACTCCCTCCTGAATCTGCCATAACCTCAGCAGGCTGCAATACAGGTTCCTTATCAGCTTTAAGAGGTTCTATATCGACTGACACAGAGGGGGAACTAGTACCGAAGCTAGTGGAAGGCTCCTTGGGCAAAAAAGATAAATCTCCCTCATCCTTAGCATAGACGAAGTTCTTGAAAGCCAATTCTACAAGAAGAAAAGGTAAATCATTTATCAGCCAAAAAGAAAGATGAGGAAAGAAATTAGGAGGATAAATACCCTTTCCACCCACTAAGATCGCAAGTCCTTGCTGGCCATGTTCCCATAAAGATTGGAGGTCAGCCAAGAAAATAATGGGATCATGAAAAACACGAACACTTGTAGGATACTGACCAAGACGTTGGAACATAGGATTTTGCTCAATATTAGGGGGAAGCTTATCTTTGTAGGATTTTGAGTTAAACTAATTGTGTTCCAGAAGAAGTTACAGGTATTTGGCAGGGACGATGGAGTTTTGAACATAGAAAAATTGCCCCTTCCAACCTCGATACAGGTGATAACTGTGGGAAACAAGACAGAGGAATGTGTTTCTTTGGCCTCTTGGCGAAGGTCAACCATTTACCACCTCGACACAAATTAAAGAACCCCTGAAAGAGCTAGACGGTGGTCTCATAACCATAAGCTTTACACATAACAAAAAGGTAGTTAGTTTGGCACAACCAAAAGGTTTATAGGCCTAGATATTGAATATAAAATATATCAAGAGAAAACCTTCACAGAAAAACTCACGTGAGTGAGGCGCTCTGTCGATTTGCTGCTTTGTAGAGAAAATGAATGAGTGTCAGTCCCGACATATCCCGGAGACGCATCGAAAAAAGTTTGGCTAGATTTAGGAAGAATAACATGGTATGCATGAGGAATAGGGTAGAGTGCGAGAAAGTCATTGAGCTCTTCCTCGGAAAGGTCACAAGTTTGAATAACTATGGAATCTTTGGCACTCATAATTAATAAGAAGATGAGTATTCTTTTACCTTAGAGATGGTTTGCACAACAATTAATGGAAAAACAAGTGAAATGAAAAAGACAGTAAAGGAAAGAAAGGGTTATGGCGAGGAATCTTATAGTTGACGATCAAAACATTTTACATGTCCGTTCCACGTGTAGGATGTTTAAAACAACGTGATCCGGATTTCAAAAGGCTAGTAAAAATTTGATGTGACAGTGCAAGAGATACCAAGGACCGACTCTTGAGATAATCGACTGAAACCTGTAACTAACCCACATGACAAGTGGGGCTTACAATTCAATGCATGCAGCCACGCCTATATAGGTCATTCGATAATGACAGAGATTTACTTTATAGCGAGAAGTCAAAAAGTCAAATGCATCTCATAGATGCTTATATTACATTCGACTTGGGGGCTTGATGTCGTACAACCTCCTCCCAGCTCAAAGGCCTCCCCTTCGAGCTTGAACAGGATCTTCTTCCCAATTGTACTATTGGATCTTTACGAATAGTTTCGAGTGGCGTAAAATCATCTTCGGGATGTTTACAGTCATATGGAATAGCCCCGCCGAAGACCCTAACCCTTCACGGTGAGGCCTTCGATGAAACCAAGGCGAAGGTCAGACTTGTTCAAGCCAATCACCTACGATCTCCCTCTCTATAAAAGCTTTCCTGCCAAGTAGAGAAAACGTGTGTACTCAAGTTACACTGAAATCATCCCTTTAAATCTTAGGGGAAACTCCCCAAACGATCAACTGGACATTTGTGCTAGGACATCGTTCCATACTCATTTTCTATCTCTAATAATAGATGGCTAGGGGCGTCTCCAGGTTGGCTAATATCACACATATATAATTATTTAATCTATACTTTACATTACAAAGCACATACTACTTCACGCCGGAGTGTTATTCGCTAGGACACCCCTACCCGCCTTGTGCTTTACTACGTGTGTTTTCTATTTGTGTAACACATGTATATCTATAATCGAATGCAATCCCTTAAACATAACCACAAGAAATCTACGATCCCATTAAAGCTGATCGTGCCATTATTTGCACATTTAAGTAGGTTTATGTGTTTATGAGAAAAGCGTTTATAATTCCCAAGGCGACATGTAGTTGAGGAGAATAGGGGACTTTGTTGGTGTAGGGTATTCTATGGCAAAAGTTTTGTATATGTATTTCATTTGATCAATGGATTTAGACATCGTCATGTATAACACAACTTATAGTAGCTCTCCCTTCGTCTTCATAAATTCAAGGTTTTTTTTTTTTTTTTGATTTTTGTAGAAATCAAATTGTGGTGTAAGTACTCTCAAAAGAATATTACTCAGTCAAATTTTGTGCAGTTACATACGGATAAAAGTTCTATGTTGTGGATTCATCTCCCTCAATTTTGTTTTATTACAACTTTGGTTCAAACTTCAAATCAACATAATCGAGACGTTGTATGTAGATTATTTCTTGAAGAAGTTTTAGATTCAGGTAATGTTTAGTTTGATTAAGAGTTTTTTTTATAAATCCTTTGAAATAACCGTGAGGTATCTACGTTACTTCATCTTCTAATCCCTTATTTATTGTTCTAATATCATTGCTGTTGATGAACTCGTTTCTCATGAATGGAAAAAAATAACACACTAATGTATATGCCAACCACTCCACATGCACCTATTCTTGATCTTAAAACTAGATATTACCGTAACCATGGTGTTAAGTTAGCTGCACATAAGATATTTGATGATAAGGAAGCCTGTATGTATGAGATAGGATTAAAATGTTTAACCAAAGGCTATGAATATAAGGTTGTTAGATCTTGCACGAAAAGGTACGCGGTAGAATGTGTCAACCTAGAGATGTTATGAAACATATTCACTCATAGGAGTAAGTAGGATATTTGGGTTTTTAAAATTACTCTTCATTAACGGGGGGGGTGGGGGGGGGGGCGGGGGAGGTGGGGGGAAACCAAAAAATATTCATACGTGTTGCTAAATACCTAACTCTATCCAAATCATCGTAACGCTACAGCAAAAATGTTGGCTCAGTTGATAATTCTTGAAATTCAAGGATGTTACAAGGGTATATAGACCAAAGGATAATATCAATGATCTGAATATAGACTTGAATACTAACGTTTCATACAAACGAGCTTGGAAGGGGAAACAATTATCAGTGGAGTCAAATCAAGGTTGCCCTATCGCTTCATTTGCTCAGCTACCTTATTATTGTTATAACTTAAAGCTGGCTAATGAGAATAATGTTACACATATTGAGACTGACGATGAAGTACGTTTCAAGATGTTATTCATAGGATTTGGTGCTGCGGTAAGAATATACTACATTTTATATTTGTTATGTATGTTTGCAAGTCTGGTACAAATATTCAGAATAAGTTAACATATACTTACAGCAACACAAAATGGCAAGCATAATGACCATAACATAATATTATAGCATATAAATGTTTAAGGTTCCTACATTAACATTACCAAAACATGAACAAGCATACCATAAAGCATTCACGTGCATATACATTATGCATCATACTAGTTTTTAACTACACATACACTGACATAAACATGAAAGTACTTAATTTTGTTCTTTAGACAATTAGATATTACCAAAAGCTTTTGTTGATGAACAAAGGATACCAGTTGATAAACAGAAAACTCCTTCATTTAGACTCCACCTGCAATTTCATTGAAGATACAATCACAAGTTAATGCCTAGGAAGGTACATTATATTTGAATACAATAAAGTAACCAAGTAAGCCGACACACCTTCACACTTGTTCCTTGCATTTTCCTGGTTCGAACGCCCCTTTTACTAACCACTTCTTCCTTCCCTACAACATTATTAAAACCACTGTCTCCAATGACTACACCTGTATCCCTTCCCGTCTTTAACCATTTTAGCTTTCCCATTAACCATAGCTCTCTTATATATGGTTACAACAGCCTTATTTCCATTGCTACACATACCCTTATCCTTAAATAGTTTTTCTTTTCCCTTATTACATCCATTAACTAAAGTTTTCTTTCTCTTTCTATCTGCACCATCATCATGAATCACACATGTCTTAACTTTTTTCCCTAACCCTATCATATTGCTCTTGATGATCTTTCTTTTAAATCTTGTGGTAAAAGGAGTTGAACTGGAGCACCTTAAGCCAGCGTCCTCTTCTTCTCATTCCATGTTTTTATAATAATATTTCCCTAAGTTTTGTTTCTTATGAGCAACATACAATTGTATGGAACCATTCTTTACAGCAGCATTAAAGAATGAATGAACATCATTATTAGTATGCAATAACTTCAAACCTTTTTCAAGTGATTTTTTGGTATACAGTAGAATAATGCCTATTTTGGTTCATCAATCTCAGACATAATATGATCAAGACATTTTGGAAATACATCTTTATCATGGGTGAATGCACAAACACAACTAACTGATCCGTTTACATACCTAAGAGGATCATATTCAAAATAGCCTTTGGTATAGATTTTAAAGACCACTTCTTCTTTTGACATATTCATTTTATTAGGGAACGTGTCTGAATTAAACATGAAATTATATATTCAGATCAAAACATGATTCCAACTTACTAATAACAACAAAGCCCTAATTTATAATCATCGAATATTTAATATTTTATAATTAAATTAAAAAAATGAATATATAATAACAGTAACAACAAATAAGATAAATAAAGTTAGGGCTCAAACCAACATACCTAAATCAGATTCTAGTACCCCAATAAACGACATAGATTTTTTGTTTTGGATCAGTAACTGAAAGTTGGAAGTGGGGGTTTTTGGTGTTTTATAATGGTCCTAAAGTGGATTATGTTTTTTTTCCTGATAACGTGGTCCTCCACATAGAAAAGGATATTTTTAGATTGAATTACAAAATTGGTCTTTGTGGTTCAACCATTTGGTACAATTTTACCTCAAAACAAATTTAAGACATATTTTAATACCACATATAAAGGAACTAATCATCAGGACATTAATCTAAAAGGACACAACCATTAGGATTTGCATAGTTATTTATAGATTGTGGGGAATGAGCCATGAATCCAAATCAACACTAAACCGAATCTAAACATGGTCACCTAATTTAAATTGTAAATGAAAAAATAAAAGCAGCATTTCAAGTTATATATAAATTACAAAGGGATAATTTATCCTTTACAAGATGTATCGAGTTGGCATACTCCGCATGAATTCCCACTTGTTTTGCCACCGATAATGGGTAAGAACTTGCCTGGTAGACCAAAAAAGAAAGATCGCATCCCATCACAGGCTGAGGGACAGATAAATAATAAGTGTGGAAGGTGTGGTGCTAAGGGACACAATCGAATGGCTTGTAATGTACCATTGCCTAAACAACAAGTAAGTAGTACATTCTTACACTAGGTTTGTACTTAGAAACAAATGATAGAAAATTTATTTTGTTGTTATTTTTAGACAAATGCTTTAAAAAGGCTAAAGTCTACCCATGACCCATCTAGAAACAAAGACTCTCAAGCTCACCAGGAACATCACGAGCCAAATCATGGTTTTAATGTGCAAATGATGTATGAGCCATAGCCCAAAACAAATAATATGGATGCTATGTATCAGACAAAGCAGGAATCCTCACATCCTTATTCAAGTGATCCCAACTTAAACTATTTGTTGCAGTGGTCTACTCCATACAACTTCTTAAACTAACTAGTTAATTAGTTTGTATGTTTCTACTTATAACTTGGATTTGTTAAGGAATGTGTGCAAACTCTTTAAATTTAAGTACTTAGTTTTCTTAAAGGACTCATCCTTTGTCCACATATAAGTATGTGCATAAAACACCTGCAACACTTACTCTACAGAATTTGTGGGTACATTATTTCAATCTATATGTTAGGAATGAGCTTATGGTATCTTTTTTTCTGGGCTGGTAAAATATTCTTACGCATAAACTGGGCCTGATTTGGGCTTTTTAGACATGTCCAAAAATTTAATACGTACTACTTATTATTCCCGGTATAAATGCCAATCCATTAACATAAACAACCAACACTAATGATACAATTTACTTCTCACTTTGACTATTACCTAACCATAACCAAAAAAACCTAGATCAAATTTTTTATAGATCAATGGCAGACTGGAAATTAGAGGTTTTACAAAATTTAGTAATAACTAAAGAAATTGTACATTATGCTATGGAAAAGTATGGTAACAATTAGCTATTCGACAATGATGTTAGTGATGAGATACTAGACGATATATTGAAAAGAGAGTTCAAAAAACAACAGAGGGTAAAAGGTTAGTGTTCACAACCACATGAATTTAGTTTTTCATATGTACATATAACTTATTGTGGAAAACTAGAAGGGGGTTGAATAGTTTACCGCTTTTTAAATTAATGTTATGTTTATATATAAAAACTTAGATTCGACTTTATGTGATCTCAATATGTGCACAATATGAACAATACAAGTAAGTAATTAAATGACAAGTAAATATAAAAGACAAGTGATAAGAGTTAGAAAGATCAAACCACAACACAAGGATTTATAGTGGTTTGGTAACGAAGCACCTCTTCGCCCTACTCCACTCCTCGAGCACCAAACTTGTGAGTTCTCTTCACTATGTCAACAAACTCCCTTTAGGCGGAGAAAACCGTACACAACTTTGCTTACACCAATTTCCGACACTAAGCGAAATGTCGAGTTCTAATCCTAGCTAGAACCAATCTATCACAACTCTTGTATGCTAATCACACCACTTTACAACACCTCACACCTTTGCTTCACTTCACGACTTCTCTTCGCTTCACAACTTATCTTTACTTTACAACTTCTCTTCTCTTCACCACCAAGACACTACTACAATCACACCAATTTAACACTACTTACTATGATCACTACAATCTAACTATACTTTCAATGATCACCACAATCTAACTATTATACACAACTACGATACACACCTTCACAATATACATAAATGATTTACAAGATCTAACACAACTAAACTATAACACTTCTTGACTTGATGATAAGAAGTATTCTTCTCTTGCACTTGAGGAATTAAGCTTGGATCACTTAGAAACAAAGCTTTATGATTAAATGATCAAAGGATTGTAGGAGAGTATAAACTGATTTAGAACAAAAAGAAAGTGTGTGCAAAAAGGTAAGAAAATCAGTGGGGGATAGTCTAGTATTTATAGGCCAGCTGAGCTGGATTTTTGTCTGGGCGGTCTCCTTAATTAGGGTGTCGGTCCCCATAAAATTAAGGGGGCCGCCCCTTATAGATAAGGGGGCCACCCGGCCCATACGCTCCATTTTTTGTCTTTTCTTAGGGAGGTATTTTCTGAAACATTTCTAGCCATTTTTTGATAGAAAAATTAAATTCAAAATATTTATTTGAATAAAATATTTTTTTAAATCTAAAAATGTTTTGTAAAAGATATAGAAAAGTTTATGACATTTTTATAATTGATGTGAGGTTGAATAAAAATTTCTTTGATCATGAAATGCATTAAGCATTTGTTTATTCATACCTTTAAGTGATTAAAGTTTCGAAATGAAAATTTACTACTAATTACTTGTTTACATTTAGTTTTCATTAATCATTTTTACATTTTTTGATCATCAAAACGTAGAGAGATCGAAAAGTATTAATAAAGTTTTTAGGGATTATTTCTATCAACAAACTTCATATGTACTAGATCTAACCCTATACCTCCCTTAGGTGGTAATTACCATGTAGAAGCGGATGACCCAGAAGATGAGATTATAGATGGCATGCACAAAGCTGATAAAGGTATAAAATATCCTGCTTATGATCCAGAACAACCTTGGAATGAAAATAAACATGTGTTAGGAATAGATTCCTCAACAACTGAAACATGCATTAGCTAATTATGGT
>BQNB010039973.1:0-47722 GCA_026074375.1 Tanacetum coccineum
ATAAATCCCACTCACTCTTTGTGTCTTGTACCCGGTTCGACCCCAACCCGTGACTAAACGCCAAACCGAACTCAATGACCCTTTTGTTTCAAAAATATTCACCCTTACACAAAATCTTAATGCATGTCTTATTTTTCTTCATGGAGGATTAAATCAATATCATCTAAATATATATATCAATGGCTAGAAAAAATCAAAACACCTTGGGTGTTTGGGTTTGAGGGTTCGACGAGCACACCAAAAAGGAAAGGGGAGGCAAGAAACTCTTCCACTTGGTTCTTTGTTGATCTATATCATTTTTGAGTTATGTTGAGTGGGTTTTTAAGAAATCAAAACTTGAAAATAATATTTGTATTTGTGTGTGGGTTGGCTGCCGAGCAAAAAGGAAGAGAGCAAAGGAAATATGTGTTTACTTGAGTGTGTGTAAGACTTTGACCATATTTTGGAAGCCACAAAATCATCATTACTTGCATGTATAAGAAATCAAATAAAAAGAAACATGTTGAGTGTTTTGGGGCTTTGTAGCCGACGCCTAATATGGCTAGGCATGCATATAAATTTTTTTTTTTTTTTCTTGTAAAATTTTGTGTAAACACTTTTAACTCAAAAGTTAACTAGACATAATTTAATAAAACGCGAGCTAAAGTTCGAGCCATGACCAAGGTCGAGAAATAAAAATGACACGGTTCATAAAATAATATTTTATGATAAATAAAATATTTACAAGACGCGTCGTAAATTTTTTTTTTTTTTTTACGAGGCTCGAAACGATTAACGAACACGTGATCAAACGTCAACTCGCGAAACGTCAAAAATAAAAATAATCAAATCTTTTCAAAATTTTCATAATAAAATACGAAAATATTAACTATCGACAAATAAAATTTTAAATGTCGACTCTCGCTCACGGAAACTCGTAAAATAATATTTACGACGTCGGGTTTGCGACCGTCGTACGCGTCGAAAAACTCGGGTTGTTAAAGTACAACAGCACGGACCTGCAAAAAGATTTCCACCACAATGGGTGCTTAAATTCTCCACAGTTTTATGCTTTATGACAAGTGGGTCACAATGTTCTTTAATGTAGTTCTAACCATTTCCAACACATGTAATTCAAGCTATCAGGATACATACACAAAATACACAAAACAACACATCATTTTAATTGAAAATATATTTTAAATAATCAAAAAACCAAACATCATGACTGTGATGGAAAAGCTTATGGCACTGGTAATGGTGTCGCTAACCTGCATTTTCGTTTACTCACATATCATACTAACTACTAAAGAGCTCATATTATGCTCAAACCAACTATACTTGAACTTTTTCCAACAATTTGTCAATATCGTAGTATCATTCTAAACTAAGTGCTAAAGTTAAAGTGAGAAAAAGCATTTACCATACCTGATCTTTTTCCAACAATGCTCTCAAATTTTGCATCTCCACAAGTGCCTTTCTTTTTCCAACAATACTTTTCACATTTGAATATCTACTTTACATTTTGTAACTATATAGTTTACATTTCAGAGCTATCCAAAATAAATGAGTTAAGCATGATTACACTCTATAAAACAGAAAAAATGCATGTTTTGTAGACTTCCGATATGTCCTCCCTCATAAGATAAGATAATTCAAAGCGTTCTAAACACCGTCTACATCTTTTTTTTAGATTTCCAGCTCCTTTTTTAAGACAGCACGTCAGCGCCAATTATCTGCTTTATTAATAACATATACAATTTCTACTTTTGCTCCTTTTCACATTGGGGTATCTTTGTTTCCAATTGCTTCAGATCTATTTTTGCATTTCAGGTCGCCTCTTTTGCATTACCTAGTTGACCTTCAAGATATTCTCTTTATCACCACTGCTCTTATCAGCAACAACACCCTGTCCAATGTCATTACAATGTACTAATTAGATGGTTAGCTGGTCATTTTAATTTAATGTGCAGCATTACGCAGTCATACATTTGACTGACTTTTAACTGGTACTCTTTCTCATGTTCCTCTTCTATACTATTTTCTAGCTCCTCAGTGCAGCATATAATTATTCAGTGAGTATGAGCACATCAATATTCATGACCAAAAGAACAAAAGTACATACGGGTCATAAAAATATAACCTGAAAACCGTATATACTTTCCATTAATCTATTATTATCCATTATACCGTGCTGATTGAGAAGATGCCGTTATTCATGTATGGTGTACCCAATCTAGCATTTTAAGGTGATAAAAGATAATTCATGTTGAAGCGATTAGAAAGCGATAAACAACACATTGTCTATCTGGATGTATAAGATTAGGTGATTTACTAATTGGATCCTAACATATGATAACTTTGACAAGGAAGATTAGTGTCAGAGGTTATAGGTTGGTATCCCTCTAAGTTTGGTGAAGACTTTCTTAGAAACCAAGAATAACCCAACTAACAGTAATGACCATTATGAGTTCCCCGAATTGCCCTTGACAACAACTTCATGAACGATTACTCGGCACCAGAACAACAATAAAGGGCATTGCATAAAGAAAATGAGGAAATTATGTCTTTTAACCTATTTACTCAAGTATGGGTTGTGCTTGATCTAAAATGGGTCAAAATGTATAAAACCTTCTACATAATTTATTCAAACTTTAAATTCTCATTGAGATAGTATAACTTACAACATCATATTCACATGGTAATATTTATAAAAAGGTTATAACTTTTTGGGTATAAACTGTTGATATAAACTAACCCATATCCATTTGTACCAAAAAGATACACGTTTTGACATGAACCTGTTTGACCCATTACCCAACCCTTACAACCCGCCCATTTTGTTATAGGGAACTTACTCACTTTGACTTCTTCAATCATTGCATGAGCAATGAAAAGTGGTCTTCTCAGTAAACTTCGAGTTCAATTTTCTCGATTTGTCCACCACCAAATTAATACAGAGAGTAAGCTACCCTGTTGAATTCAAACCTCAAGTGCAAAGCATTATAACTAATTGGGCTTCTATCCATATCAGACCCATTTAACTAAGGGCCTGTTATGGTTTCCTAGCAGTTTCTTATCTAATTTGGTACTATTACATGAATGTGTAACTATGTTAAATCTAATGGTTCTGTGCACTAAGAAGTCAACCCAATAAGTTTTTCAGTGTGTGGAGCATCAGTACATTTTATGTTCTTGAGTGATGCCTCATCAGTTCAGCATCAGTTCATTTTTTGTGCAGTATGAAATTAAGACAGGAACATTTTTCAATAATTGCAGCATCAATACAATATATGGTTCATGTGTGGCCTTACCTAAAGTTATGGTTTCGCACCGGTAGATCTTGTGGCCAGTGGCAGAGCCAGGATCTTGGCATATAGGGGGCAAAAAAAATTTCTCCGAAAACAGCTTCAAAAACCGCAGCTTTTTAGTATAGTTTTAGCAGTTTTTAACAGTTTTTTAGCAGCTTTTAGCAATTTCTTAGCATCTTTTAGTAACTTTTCAATAGCTTTTTGATATTTAAGCAGCCTTATCCGGGGCAATTTGAGATTTAGGATGGGGGCAAGCTAAAAATAAGGCCATAAAAATACAATTTTTGCATTAAAAAAAAAATTCGCCAGTTTTATCGGGGGCAACGGCCCCCTACCTATTACATGGCTCCGCCCCTGCTTGTGGCCAAAAGGTGCCAGCATTTTTAGTATGTTATGCGGGTTTATATGTTATGCTTTCAATGACTGTTGAAATCTCAGTATGAAGTCAATGTATTTGGTGGTTTACTGTTTTTGAGCCTCCAACTTTGTTGGGATCCTGACAATAATAAGTAGGCAATATGCTGTAATTTTAATTGACAAAGTAAGATATACTAATAATGGCAGACATCATAGAATAACAATTTACATTCTGAGATGTTCAACCTCAGTCACTAAGCTTCGGATGGATGGGTATTGTTTTCCAAACAATGATTAAAACAATTTCTCAATGATTAAAATAGCGCAATCCTCAATGAGTAAAACATTATCATTCAGATACCTAAAATTTTAGGTAACGAAGAAATATTACCTGAATTTGAGGCATTACTACCTTCGAAAATCTCTTCAACAAAATCTAACATGTAAATTTCTTCTTGGCACCACCCTAAAAATATAAAATCAATAAAGCTCAGACCAAATTCTGTCATAAGAAAGAAAACTTTTAAAAAGGGTGGCAATGTTGATTAACTTTAAAATAAATATGTCAAAAAGAGAGATCTCATCAAACCTTTAAATAGGCAGCAACCTTGTCCTTGGCGGTGAAGATACATGTGGACTCAACAACAAAGTCAGCAACTTACAAGTTACAACCCGTTTTAATTCATCTGTTTACTATAAAAGTCAAATAGAAAATTGATCAGGAAAATTAAGATTATCATTCTAACAGTATAACTATTAGTGTTGTATCATGGTCTCCTACTCTCCTATATAGACCAAACAGACTTCATATTCAGCACTCAATAGTCGGGATCTTAAAACTCAAGGCAAATTTCTGGAATATCACTCGAAGAATAGTAGGTTTAAGGTACTTTCTTATGATCCACATGGTAAGATTATACTCTAGCTAGCTAGGCACAAACTTTAAATATTTATGAATGATATTATTACACACCAGACTATACCATCTTGAGAAGTACGTTGATATTTATGAAATTTTCCCTAAAAAGTGGTATCTAGTACATTAATGAAGATAATCATTTAGAGGTCACTGCACAAGTTTGTATGAATGATTCTTAAGTTTCTGTTTTCTCCTTAGCATAGTAGCATTCATTATCAGTGTCTGATTCAGTTATAGAAAGAGCCCATGTACGGACCCACTCCAACCCTCTAGATATTTTAGTGTTTCCTTCAACTAATGCAGATGCTACATAAGTAGGATTAAGAGCCAACAATATGCATGATGTAGCAAAAAGAACAAATTTGCGAACATATGCTTCAGGATGATGGATTACTTCCATGCAATTAAGATAATTATTTATAGTATAACTTAACTTCCAGCCTCAGGATCACCTATTACATTAACCGACTGTAGTCCAACTTCTATTTTTTGTAACCAACTTTGTTTTCACCAAACTATCTGAGCGTCTAGTTTTCAATCTTAATAGCAGGTAGCCTGTTTCCCAACACCAAGTAAAACGGTTAAGTTTTCAAAGGGACGTGATCATGGATATTGTAACATGTACCTTAACTAAATTTTTTAAAGGTTTGTGGGTTTTTATCAAAAAGTTTGAAACTTAAAACAGAAACTGGACAAACTTAGTTTCCCTTTTGAGCAGTTAACCTTTATGTATCTCGGGTTAATTATGATTTATCCTCAAACTTACACCCATTTGGCGATCGAACCCTTAAAAATGATTTCCGGTAATGTTTATATCCTTGATTCTTTTTGGCGATTTAACCCTTAATCCTAAAATGTATAAATTCAAATATGGACCGATAGAAAAAAAAAGTTTAGGAGGAAAGCAGTGTTGAATAAAGTCTAGGATAACAACATTACCAAAAGGAGTGTAAGGATTGAGTTGCCAAATGAATGAAAGGCTGAGAATTAACCATTTTAATTTAATCTATTTACAACCATTTGTAATACCTAGAACTCAGCATATCCAATAGCGGGAGAGCTAAAGTAGACGCTTCAGGATGCATGGCAGAACACGTCATACAAGTACTGAGCATATGGATAAGTTTACCAAGAACAATAAAATCCCTACCAAGAAAGTCAACCCCAAGACTTCTTTTGTCAACTCCTTGCATAGCAGGAAGCATAAATGTAACTGCAAATGGAGGAAACTTATTCTGAGACCATTCCACTTCATTATTGTCAACTGCATTCGTCAATTTTCGGCTACACCTCCTTAACTTTCCTCTCCTTTCCTGACCCGGCTTGCTAGGGAGGTCTAGTTCATAAGAGTAGGTCAAACTCAGTAGAGATTCAGTTCCTCCTGACAGTTGCACCTGCAGGCCCTACGCTACTTGGTAAGAACCATGGTTGGGTCTCTGCAGTGGGCTATATTTGGGGTTTACCATATTTAGCAGAAAAAGCTGACCATATCTTAGTCATGACGCACCTGGAGCCTCGTCTAGGACAACCATGGTATCTGATAAGCATTAATATATCAACAATTTCGATCTTCTAACTTTGCATGCATAATGGCATGGATACGAACGTATGTAATTAAAAATCATAACTTACCAGCAAAGTCAGCAACATTTTTTCCGTTACTGAATTGGCCAGTGGCTTTTCTAGTCGAATAGGGCGTGTTTGGGCAAGTTCATTGTATGCAATATCCTGAAATATACAATAACCTCAGAGAGAGCAAGACGAAGCAGTAGCCAAACACCCATTTACACAACAACAACCAAACAATATTTACAATCATTGTAAGAGCCCCCTTCCATCCTTTCAAGGTTTGACCCGGTATATGTTATGATTGATGAGCCTGATGATACAAAATATTTCCATATTGCATCTCACGCTGTGAGGGTGCATCAAAAGCGTGAAGAAGCAGTTGCTCCTACATTCAGGACTGCACAATTGAAACATTACATTGCAGTTGGCAAGTCTAAAAAGCCAAAGGTTGGATTATGTTTCTTATGCATCCAATCCTTTGAAGATACGGATAAATAAATAATATTAGGGTTTGTTGGGATTAAAAGCTTCTTGATGTTGTTTGGAGTTACTGATGCTCTTATTGATGTTAATGCTGCTCAGTCAAAGTTAGTGCTATTGGAGAATTTCAATGAAAATTATTCTCAGTGTTTAAGACTGCTGGTGAAGTTACAACTGCCAGTACAAAGTTACTACTGCTAGAGGAAGTTACTACTGCTAGTGAAAGTTAAGACTGCTCAGAGACTTAGAAGAAAAACTGCTAAGTAGTTACTACTGCAAGTACAAAAGTTACTACTATTAGTACAAAGTTAATGCTGCTGAAGGAGTTAATGCTGCTAGTGAAGAAGTTAGTACTGCTTATGTGATTTGTGTGAGATGTTTTGGTAAAAGATATGTATAAGTTATTTGTTTAGAAGATTATGATTACTTAGGAAAGTATTGTAAGCCGTTTAGGACTCCTTAGTGAATAAAAGGAGGTTCTAGGGCATAGAGATTGATGTACCAAAAACACATACGAGTCATTCATAGAATTATCATAGCTTCAAGGTCTTTATAACCCTAATACTGTAAGAGTATTCATATTATTATAATATTGGAGATTTTGTTTGTTGAATTATATATTCATGTAATTACTGTTTCATTGATAGTTCTTCTTAATATTAAAGATTAGATTCCGCATAATCTTTAATACATTCAAACAAAGTTTGTACTATAGTTGTGTTATATTTATCTAATATAACTAATCCTTATACAAGCTTAAGGAATTCGAACTATTAAAATGGGATCAACAAGTAGTATCAGAGCTTGTTGCTTTGAGAAACTTTGCTAGAAGACATGGATCAAGATTCTGCACACATGGTGGCTGCATCCAAAGTTCCCATGCTCAAACCGAGTGAGTTTGAGTTATGGAGGATGAAGATTAAACAATACATCCAGATGATAGATTATGCATTGTGGGAAGTCATAGAGAATAATGCAACATTGCCAAAAATACAAGTTGTGGAAGGTGTTACAACAGTGATGCCTATTACATCTGGTGAAGATAAGGCTCAGAGAAGATTAGAAGTAAAGGGTAGAAGTACTTTAATGATGGGCATTCCCAATAAACATCTGTTAAAGTTTAACTCTATAAAGGATGCTAAGCTATTACTGGAAGCTGTAGAAAAGAGATTTGGTAGGAATACAGCTACTAAAAAGACTCAAAAAAATCTCTTAAAGCAGCGGTATGAAAACTTCACTGCCCCAAGCTCAGAGATGCTTGATTAAACCTTTGATAGGCTTCAAAAGCTTGTGAGTCAGTTGGAGCTTTTGGATGAAAAGCTTTCACAAGAAGATGTTAATCAAAAGTTATTAAGAAGTTTGTCACCTAAGTAGAACACACATGCTGTTATGTGGAGGAATAAAGCTGAGTTAGAAACAATGAGCATGGATGATCTCTATAATAACCTCAAGGTGTATGAACCAGAAGTCAAAGGGATGTCTAGCTCAAGTTCAAGTACACAGAACATGGCTTTTGTATCCTCTTCAAATAACAACACAAGCAACTCTAATGAAGCAGTTAATGCTGCTCATAGAGTTACTACTACTAGCACTCAAATTAATGCTGCTAACTCTATAAATATTGATAACTTGAGTGATGCTGTTATTTTTTTATTCTTTTCTAGTCAACCAAATAGTCCTCAACTTGCACATGAGGACTTGCAACAAATCCATCCTGATGACATAGAAGAGATGGATTTGAGATGGAAAATGGCCATGTTGACTATGAGGGCTAGAAGGTTTTTAAAGAATACAGGAAGGAAGCTTACTGTTAATGGCAATGAGACTATTGATTTTGATAAGTCCAAAGTGGAGTGCTACAACTGCCATAAGAAGGGAAATTTTGCTAGGGAGTGCAGAGCTCCAAGAAATCAAGACAACAAGAACAAGGAAAGCTCAAGAAGGAGTGTACATGTGGAAACATCTACTTCTATAGCTTTGGTGTCATGTGATGGTCTTGGTGGATATGACGGGAGTGATCAGGCAAAGGAAGGGCTTAATTATGCACTCATTGCCTACTCATCTTCAAGTTCTGACTCAAAAGTATCCAATGATTCAAATTGTTCAAAATCTTGTATAGAAACTGTTAAATTACTTAAATCTCAAAATGATCAACTATTAAGAGATTTAGAAAAATCTAGTTTAATGGTTTTAGGTTATAAAACAGGTTTAGAATTAGTGGAAGAAAAACTTGAACTTTATAAAAAGAATGAGTCTGTTTATGTAGAAAAGATTAATGGCTTAAAATGGGATATTCAAGTAGGAGAAATAACTATTAGAGAGCTTAGGAAAAAGCTTGAAAAATTCAAAAAGAAAAAGATAGCATTCAATTTAATGTAGATAAATTTGAAAATGCATCTAAAAGTTTAAACAGGCTCATAGAGTGTCAGATTGTTGATAATTGTAAGAAAGGTTTAGGCTATGAAAAATATAATGCAGTTCTACCTCCCTACACAAGAAATTTCGTGCCTCCAACACTTGATTTGTCTTTTACTGGTTTAGATGAGTTTGTTAATAAGCCTGTAGTTGAGAACAGAAAATCTGATGAAGAAGTGTCTAAGGTAGTTAGGAAGTCTAATGATTCCCCTATTATTGAAGGTTGGGTGTTAGATAGTGAGGAAGAAAATGTGTCTCAAACTAAAACTAAGAAGAAAACAGTTAAGCCTAGTATTGTTAAGAAAGATTTTGCAAATCTAAACAACAAAAAAAAACTGCTAGGAAAACTGTTAAACAAGTTGAGCAACATAGGCAAAACACTTACAGTCTAAAAGGCAATCAAATAAATTAGAACAATATGATGTCTCAAAAACTAGGAAGCAATTTTGAGATGTTTAATAAGGCATGTTATATGTGTGGAAGCTTTGATCATCTGCAAGTTGATTGCAATTACCATCAAAAACTATTTCAAAATCAAAGGATGGTAAAACTTATTTGGAACAATGCTCAAAGGGTGAATCATCAAAACTTTGCTAAAACCCTTATGCTACAAAATGAGACTTAGTTCCAACGAGATTTAAGTACTAATAGATTAGTCTGGATTTAGAATCAGTTAATATGCTAGCTAAGTTCTTACTGCTTACTCAAAAACAACTGTGAATGCTGCTAGACTAATGTTATATCTTTCTAAAAATAGCAATTCAACTGTTTAGAGGCATTTATAAGAGACACAATCATTGTCAAACAATAGTTATTGTGATTAAAGGGTTTTTAATATTGTTAGTGGTAAAATTTTAATATGCTAGGGCCAAAGCAGTAGTTAATGCTGTTATTGGGAAATAATGTTAATGCTGTTAAAGCCTCAGCTTGTTGGGTTTGGCAATAACCAAAAACTAAGTTTTAGACTCCATGATTCTAAACAAAACATTGATTCAATCACCTAAAAAAGTTTGATTATATTGATGCATAAGGCAGATCCAAGTCAGTGATGGCTTGGGTCCCCAAAAGAAACTAATTTTCCTATCTAATGTGCAGGGCAATCCATATGGATTTATGGATCAAGGAGTGGATTGATGTGGATGCACAAGGCATATGACAGGGGAACATGATCTATCGAACAAAACTATGAAGAAAATAGATGGAGGATATGTTGCTTTTGGTAGAGAATCACAAAAGGACGGGAAAATCACCAAGAAAGGTACATTAAAACTAGTAATCTAGATTTTGAAAAAGTGTATTTTGTGAGAGAGTTAAAGTTTAATCTATTTAGTGTCTCACAAATGTGTGATAAAAATAATAGTGTTCTTTTTAATGACATTGAATGTAATGTTTTATCTCTAAACTTTAAGTTAATTGATGAAAGTCAAGTTTTATTTAGAGTTCCTAGAAAGAACAATATGTATAGTGTTAATTTAAAGAACATAGTTCCTAAAGGGGGTTTAACTTGCCTTTTTGCAAAAGCCACATCTGATGAATCTAAACTTTGGCATAGAAGACTAGGTCACTTAAATTTTAAAACCATGAATAAATTGGTTAAGGGAAATCTTGTAAGAGTTTTACCTTCCAAAGTTTTTGAAATGATCAAACCTGTGTTGCTTGTCAAAAGGGAAAGCAACACAGAGCCTCTTGTAAGTCCAAAATAGAGAACTCAATCAGTCTTCCTTTACATTTGTTGCATATAGACTTGTTTGGTCTAACATTTATAAAAAGCCTTATGAATAAAATGTATTGCCTAGTTGTCACAGATGATTACAATAGGTTTACATGAGTTTTCTTTCTAGCTACTAAGGATGAGACTAATGGCATTTTTAAGTCCTTTATAACTTGGATAGAAAATCTAATAGATCACAAGGTTAAGATTATTAGATGTGATAATGGAACTGAGTTCAAAAACAGAGAAATGAATTAGTTTTGTAAAATGAAGGGTATTTTAAGACAATTTAGTGTAGCTAGAACTCCTCAACAAAATGGAGTTGTTAAGAGGAGGAATAGGACACTAATTGAGGCTGCTAGGACTATGCTAGCTAATTTTAAGTTGCCAACTACTTTTTGGACAGAAGCAATTAATACTGCTTGCTATGTGTAAAATAGAGTGTTAGTAGTTAAGCCTCATAACAAGACCTCATATGAAATTTTTCATGGTAGAACACCAACTTTAAGTTTTATAAGACCATTTGGGTGTCTTGTTACTATTCTTAATACCATAGATCACTTACGCAAATTTGATGGTAAGGCTGATAAAGGTTTCTTTATTGGATACTCTATGAATAGTAAAGCCTTTAGAGTATTCAATAGTAGAACAAGGATAGTGGAAGAAAACTTACATATTAGGTTTAGTGAGAGTACACCTAATGTTGTAGGTAGTGGATCAGATTGGCTATTTGATATTGATGCACTAATAAGAACAATGAATTATGAGCCAATTGTTGCAGGTACACTGTCTAATGGTTTTACATGTACAAAAGCAAGTGATAATGCAGGTCAAGCTAGAAAGGAGACAGAACCTATCAAAAATTACATTTTGCTACCATTATGGACTACTGATCTACCATTTTCCCAAGATCCAAAGAGTTCTTATAATGATGGATCCAAACCTTCAAGTGATGATGGAAAGAAGGTTGATAAACATTCAAGAAAAGATAGTGAATGTAATGATCAAGAGAAGGAAGATAATGTTAACAACACTAACACTGTTAATGTTGTTAGCACAAATGAAGTTAATGCTGTTGGTGGAAAAACAAGCATTGAACTCCCATATGATCCAAATATGCCTACTTTAGAAGATGATAGTATATTTGACTTCACAAGAGATGATGAAGATGATGGTGTAGTGGCTGACATAAACAATTTGGATACTACAATCTAAGTCAGTCCTAATCCAACTACAAGAATTCATAAAGATCATCCTCTTGATCAAGTGATTGGAGATTTGCAGTCAGCTACATAAACAAGAAAGATGTCAAAGAATTTGAAGGAACATGAGTTTGTTAGTACTATTCAACAAAGAACAAATCATAAAGACCTTCAAAACTGCTTATTTGCTTGCTTTTTATCACAGGAAGAACCCAAAAAGGTAATTCATGCATTGAAGGATCCAAGCTAGATAGAGGCTATGCAGGAAGAGCTTTTACAATTCAAGTTATAAGAATTTTGGACATTAGTGGATTTACCAAATGGAAAAAGAGCTATAGGCTCTAAATGGGGTTTCAAGAATAAAAAGGATAAAAGGGGAATTATGATAAGAAATAAAGCAAGATTGGTTGCTCAAGGATACACACAAGAAGAAGGGATTGACTATGATGAAGTCTTTGCCCCTGTTGCAAGAATTGAAGCAATTAGGCTATTTTTAGCTTATGCTTCATTTAAAGATTTTATGGTGTATCAAATGGATGTAAAAAGTGCTTTTCTCTATGGGAAGGTTGAAGAAGAGGTGTATGTATGTCAACCACTAGGATTTGAAGATCCAAACTTTCCTAATAGAATATACAAGGTTGAAAAAGCACTGTATGGACTACATCAAGCTCCTAGAGTTTGGTATGAAACCTTGTCAACATATCTATTGGACAATAGGTTTCAAAGAGGGAAAATTGACAGAGCACCTTTGATCATCAAAAAGTCCACAAAGGTGAAATTTTGCCAGGTCCAAGTTCATGTGGATGATATCATCTTTGGTTCCAACAAAGAGAAGGAAGCTTAATGCAATGCAATTTGAGAAGTATTATGCAAGAGTGAAATTTAAGATGAGTTCTAATAGGAGAACTTAACATTCTTCCTTTAGGAATACAAGTATTAGCAGATAGAAGGAGGCATATTCAATTAACACCCAGGATAAATATGTGTGATGAAAATTTTAAAGAAATTTGGGTACAGAAGTCAAGACAGCAAGCACACCAATGGGATAACTACAAAGCCTCTGCTCATGGATAAAAATGGTGAAAGAAATAGATGTTTTCATTATAATTTTTTGGGGTGGGGGGTAAATAAAATTTAAAAAAAAAAAAAAAAAAAAGGGTCCCCCCCCCCCCCCAAAATGTAATAAAAAATTTGTTGGTTTTTTTTATTAATGTATCATTAGCAAATATAAACATAAAAATATTAAAAGTACTTACAAAAAAAAAAAATAAAAAAAATAAATAAAAAAAAAACACAACAAAAACAACAGAATAAAAAAACAGAACTTACAGATAAAAAATAAATAGATAAAAAAACATAAATAAAAGAAAAAACAAGCAAATTGAAAAAAAAAAAACTTAAACAATAAAAAGACAAGACCAAAAACAAAAAAGTTAAAAAAATAAAAATAAACAAATTCATAAATTTATAATAAAGTAACAACAATTAAACTCTTACATTAAAAATACTTAATTATAATTATGATATAAAAAAATACATAAACAAAAACAAAAAATCAAGAATTCAAAAAAAATCTCACCTCTACAATAAATACAGTCTACACTATCTAATAAATAAAAAAATAACATACCATCACAATCCTAGAATAGCTAAAAAAAACTCTAATATAAAAACAAACAGAATAATAAGTCTCGTGCGATTAACAATTAACAAACCAAACAACAAAACATAAGCCAAAACTAAAAAACTCAAACACTCAGTGTCGTCAACCACAACACCACATCCTAAAAAAAGAATTAAACCACCCCCCCACCCACCCACCAACCGACCACCACACCACCCACAGCAAAAACAAGCCAAGACCCATCCCCCATGCAACCCATACCCACGCGCCACTCCATTCAACAAGCTACCCCCGCGCCCCATCTCCCCCAACATCTACTCTCCACTCACCCAACCCCCCACACCCCCACCAAACAACAACCCACACCTCGTACAATCCCCACAACTCCCCACACCAACGACAACAAAAAACTCTTCCCCATATCCAAACACACAAAAACTACAGACCACCCTGCGTCCAAAAGAAACCAATCAATCAAAAAACAACGCCCCCTACACAATAAACACCTCCCACTAAACAACACCACCCCCCAACCCACCGTCCTACAACCCTACTCCCCCCCAGGTCACCCGCCAACTCAGACCTTACACCCCTCCCCTCCCCCCACTCCAGACCAACTGTCACCGTACCATCCCACACTATCCAACAATCACCACACCACCCTACCACCCAGCACACAAACACACCCACCACAACTAACAACATATATAAATACATCCCCTAACCCACCCACACAACCCCGTCCATATCAAATAAGAATCCCAGTCAGAACTACATCCCCCCCTATACCCTCCTACAAACCTCCCACTCTCCCCCTAACTCCACACAACAACCCCCATTACACCCACCCCCAACAACCCCCCCCACACACCCCCTACCACACCCCACAACCAAACACCACTCCATCCCGTAAAACCCCGACACGTCCCCACCTACCACACACAAACCCAAACCCCCCCACCCCAGCCCCCCCCCCCATTTCCCCCCCATCACAGACTTCCACCCACCCAATCCCTCCACAACCCCCGCCACCACACTAAAACCACCCCATACAGCCCCACCCCAGCAACACCACTCCCACCCCACGCCCTCCTCCCACCACACCATTCCAACCAAACCCATATCACTCCCCCCCCCACCACACCACAACCAACCCCAACCCCTCCCTCCCCGCCCCCCTCCCATCCACACCCCCACAGTCACCACCTCCATCAAACCACCACCACCCCCCCACATCCCCCATCAATCCACCACCTCCCAGTGCCATACCACGACCCATCACTTATCACCACCCCACCATCACCCCACCACCCACACCCCCCCAAACCCCCGCCCCTCACACTCCCTCAACCCGTCCCATCCACTCCCCCTCCCCCCACGCCCACCCCACCCACACCCCCCCCATCATCACCCAAAAAAACCCCACCACCCACCCAACCCAACACAACCCTCCAATTAAGTCGCTGCACCCCTCCCCAATCCCCCACATCCTGCGCCCCACACTACCCTCGTCCCCACACTAGCCTACCCCCATTCACTCGCTACCCCCCGCCACACTACCTCCCCACCCCTCCCGCTCTCACTCCACCCACTCACATGCATCCCCCCCCACACCACCCCCCCCACCAACCCAACACTCCCCCCCATACCCCCCCCGAACCACCACCCCCTCATACCAACACCCAACCCATCATGCCCCCCAAACTCCCCCCCCCCCCCCCCCCCGCTACACTCGCTCGATGCCCAACCCCCCACATCCCCAAGCCACCAGCAAACAAGCCATCCACCCCAAAAACAACCTCTTCCTACTCACCCTCCACGGCTACCCCCACCCCACCCCCCCTTCCCCAGCTACCACACCGCCTCCACTCACACTCCACGACCCCCCCTACCCGACCAGCACAACCTCTACCAAACTCCACCCCACTCTCCTCGCTTATTCTCCCCCGACCCCCAACCAGACTCCCCACTGCCTCGTCCCACCTACCCCAACCTCCCCCCCTCAACATCTACTGACCACGCGCACAAACCCGGCCCCCCACTCCCGCCTAATTCCCCCCAACCCCCCCCCCACCCCCCCCCCGCATCACGATAACCGCTCCCCCCACCGTCCCCACTCCATTTCACCCAAAACGCCGCAGCTGCCCCCTCAAGAAACAACCCCAAACCCAAAGCGCCCCTTAAACAAAACCAACGTCCCCACAGCCCCAACAACAGCTACACAACTCCACCCCCACAACCAAACACCCCACCTCCCCACAAAGCTCAACGCAATCCCCGAAACCCCCTACGGCGGCACCCCTAATGCCAAGCGCCGCCCCACCACACAACCCCTATCCCCAACCCCAACCCTCCCCCACAACCTCCCCTCCCCCCGCCCCCACAAACCCCATCATCCCTCTACCAACTCCTCTGCTAACCTCACGCCCATAAGCCCATCACTTACCCACCACACCCCCCCCCCCATAGCCCCAGACCAACCCCCCTCACCCGACACCAACGCCATTCCAACCCGCCCCCATCACCCTAGAACTCCCTTACCAACCTTCAACACAACACTACGCAACCATGTTCAATCCCCGAAACCACTCCAACACCCACCCCCCGTCCAAAACCCCCCCGCACACCCCCCCCACACCACTAGATCCCCCCCCCGCTCCCACCTTCCCCTACCACCACCTTCAACGCAAGCCTTTCAAACTAACCCACCCCTCACTCCCCCCTGCCCGCCCCTCCACCCCCTGCAACTCCACATCCGCACGGACCCCCTACACGCCGCCACATCTCCCACACTTCCCGCCAACCCGACCACCGCCCTCCCCCCCAAACACCCCCACCACCAACCTTCCCGCCCCCCCCACCAAACCACCCTCCCCCCCAAACCATCCCGCTCACCCTACCATACAAACGCAGAAAAATCTTCATAAATGATTAGACCCCACGGCCTCAAACCGCCACGCAACACCCCAGAAGCACCCTCGACCCAACCCCATCCCTCACCCGCCTTCAACCCACGACCACCCCCAACTCTTATCTCCCCCCCTCCCACCCCCTACCGTCCTACCCAGCAAACTCCCCCCACCACACTCCTCCCCCAATCCCCAACCCACACGACAGCACACCACCAACCTGCGACCCCCAGACACCCATAACCCCGCACCCGCACCCCCACAAACGCCCACACCTAAACACCTACACATTTTCACACAAATCTCCCCAAACATGCCCACCCATTCAACCCAAAAACCCAAAAACACCCCATCTATACACCCCCACCCCCCACACTACACTTCCCTGGAATCCAAGAAATACAACCAACCCACCACCAAGAAACTTCACCACCAAATTTAAGAAAATACCTAATTTTCACAAACAAAAAACACAACACATGAAAACACTCCCTACAAGCACCCTCACAATACCCTCCAGACACCGCCTCCACAACTACCCCCACGACGCCACCCAGCCCAAAACCCATTACACCCCCTCCACACAAAAGGACCCCCCACAAACCAACCTTTACACTCCAAACCTCGAGCCGATCAACCCCTCCACACATCCCACAACCCCGCTCGAGACCCCCCCCCCCCCCGCCCCATACCCAAACCCCAAGCACCCCAAAAAGACACAACCCATAGAAACACCAGACGCACCAACCCCACACACACTACCAACAACCAACACCCCACCACACTTCATAACACTACCCCCCAACAACAAACCACCCAACTAACACATCCCATCACTAACACCCACACACAACCGCCAAGACCCCACTAATCCCCCCCCGACCTCCCGAAACCCTACACCAATCCACAACCCCGCCCACCAACACCCTCCCCTGCCACATACCCAACCTTCCCCCCACCCACCACAACCCAACCCTTAACCCTCAAACCTCTCCCACTCCCTACAACGCCCGCAACCCCCCCAACACCCCCCCCCATCCACCTCAGCCCCACCCCCCGACACACCACCCCAACCACCCACCTCCCCCCCCCCCCCACCCCACCCCCACCTTCCGCACCCCATTTGCTCCAACCCTAAATAAACCCCACCCCCCCATACAAGCCATGATAATCCCGACACCCCCACCCCCCGCCAAACCCCCCCCCGCCCCCTAATCCTACCCCAACCCACCCCACCCTAATCCCTCCCACACACACCCTCCATACCACCCACCCCTCTCACCCTCCTCACGCCCACTCTTCCTCGCCACGCCCACACACACCCTCAAAACCGCCCCATCGCCACAACAGCTCAACCCCCCCCCCCCACAGCTCCACCTCCACAAACCCCCCCCCTCCCACCCCAATCAACACTTCTCAGTAAACCCCATCCTTCCCACCCTCCCCAACCCCCCAATCCCCCACAAACCCCCCACACCCAACGCCCCACGCCCCAATCCCCCCCCCCCCGGCCCATCCCCACGACAACCATCACCCCACCCCCACGTTGTAGCCCCAACTAACCTCCGACTCCCATCAACAACCCAACTATCTGTACCCCTCCTTCCCACCACACCTCCCCCACCTCCCATACCGAACACACCCACACCACAAATCAACTCTCTTCCCACCCAACTCAACAACGACACAAGCCCCACACCCACCATAACTCCCCCCACAACCCCCAACACATCACCCCACCATCCCTCCTCCTACCAACCACCCCTCCCCCCACGTACACCTACCCCCACCCAAACCCCCCCCCATACTCAGCCCCCGCATCATCAGCCCCCCCGTCCACACACACTAGCCCCCCGCGGTCTACCCGGAACCCCTTCCACGCCATCTCCACGCGCAAACCACCCCCCCCCCCCAACCAACTCATTGCGTGACGCCCCCCCCGACCGACCCCCCATCCAACCCCCCCCCCCACCACCCACCCCGCTACTCACCCCCACACCCGCCCCATCCCCACCTCCATCACACCCCATGTTCAACCCATGCCTCACATCCCCCTCCCCCGTCCACTACCAGATCACCACAACCCACCCCCCCTCTCCCCCACCCGCCCTCACCCCCCTACACCCACCGCAACCACCGCCACCACCTTCCCCCACCACCCCCCCCCCCCCTCGCCCACCCCCCCCCCCCCCACCCTATCCACCCAACAACATCCCCCCCGTCCACTTCATCGCACTCACATGCCCTACCCGTGACCACACCATTATCAACAATCACCTCAACCCCAAAATCACCTCCCCACCACCCCGCCCCCCCAATACACCCCGCCCACACCCCACCACCCCCCCCTCCAAACCGTTCCCCCCTTACTTTCACTACCCCCAACGACCCGCCCCTCTACCCTTCCAACACATCCCAACGCAGCCCTCACCCCCCCACCCTGACCGCTTCCCACCCCCTACGCCCATCCACACACCCGACCATAACCTTCTCCCTCGCACCTCCGACGCTCCACCCCTAGCCCCTCCACCACACACCCGACTCCCCATCCTAGCCCCTCCACCCGGCCCACACTCCCTCAACCCGCCCCCGCCCCGAAAGCCACCCGACCATCCCCCCACCATCCGCCTAACCAAATCAAAAACATCCCACTACCCAAGCCCATGCCCCAAACCCCCCCCCACCCAAAACCTCCCCTCCTCCACCTCCCCCCAGACACACCCCCCCCCCTCCCCCAACTACAACGCCTTACAACACGCACTTCCCCAAAGCCCCCAAAACCAATCTTCTACACCCCCCAACACGACTCACAACCAACACCCACCCGACACACCACACCATAAACCCCACCCACCACGACAGACGCACTCACCTACCACCCACAGTTCCCCCCCCCACACAACTCCGCCCCACTGCCCAAATCCTACGCGCACCCACCAGCACCTTACACAACCCACCACCCCTCCACACTTCGCCCACCACCCCTTCCCCACCAAATGAGCCCTACAATCCACTCCCCCCGCCCCATGAACCAACGGACCACCCACACCCCCCTACCCCACCACCCATCACACCCACCAGCCGCAACCCCACCCCCCCCACACTAGCCCTCCGCGCCGCTCCCACCCCCTACCCTCCCCCCCGCCCCCCGCCCCACACCCCCCCTCACCTGAACCTCTAATCATCCCTCCACAACCCCACAATTAAACCCCTCCCAACCGCCCCGTACCAACCCACTCCCACCCCCCCACCCCACCCTGACCCGAACCTCCCCCTGCCCGCATCCCTCCCGGGGCGCCCCACCCCCCTCCCACACATACCCGCACTAGCACCACGCCCCATCCCCACATCACCCCACCGATTACCCCAACAACCGCACCCGACCCCGACATTCCCGTCAAACAAGCCCCCCGCCCCCCTCCCACACCACTGGCCCGTGAGCGAGAATTCCCAGCGCCGCCCAAACACACTCTCCTAACAACACGCCCCCCCCAACCCCACAACATTGGCACGCTAAATCCCCTCCCCCACACGCAGCCCAAAACCCCACTAATCCTCCCTCCATATCCACCCCTACCCCCCCATGTACCGCAACTCCCCCTTCCACGCATGCGACAACTGCTACTCTAGCCAACCTCCCACTCACACTCCACAGTCGCCTCACCTCCCCCCACCACTCGGCTCGTCCCTGTAAATCTCCACCCCGCGCAAGTCCCAGCCCCTCCTCCATCCATCTGCCCCACCCCCCACCCCTCCCCACCGAATCCGCCACAATACCCACTTAATACCCACCCTAGTCCTAACACCCCCCACAATACCCCTCCAGCCCCTTCCCCAACCCCCCAACTGCACCCCGTCCTTGCTGAACCCTACACATAGCTAGAACACAACCTTAACCCCCTAAACCCGCTGCACTACACCCCCCCACCTACCCATCAACCCCACCAACCCCATCCCTTTCCCCACCCCACCCACACTACAATTGCACAAAACATGCCCCTCCAGAAACTTACTCTCAACACAAGTCAACCCTATGCCCCACCAATACTCCCCCGCACCCCCACTCCCCCCCCCCACCACCACCAGACACCAACCCAAAACTCCCCACCCCTCACAATCCCTCCACGTCTCACCAAGGCTTCAGCCCCCGCCCCTCACCCAGCCCCCCACCGCTCCTCACCCCTTACACCCCCCACGTCCCTCCCCCACCTCATCCAATCGACCCTCACCACCACTCCCACCCCATCCTACCTGACACTAGCCCACTGCACCCCCCCCTACTGACACAACCCCATCACGGGCCTTCACCCAAGAAAGCCCCTAACCACCACCGCCCAGCAACCGCCCCAATGCACCCATGTAACACACACACCCACACCCTCCCAATTCTGCCCCCAAGCGCAAACACACCCAAGACCCTACTTAAGCCACTCGCAATACCCCACCCTCCAGTCCCGCAAACACCATACACCACGCCCTTCTCATCCCCGCACCACACAACTCGCCCGACCCCCCTACAAACCTCCCCCCAAACCACCACCCTCACACCCCATAGACCTCATCTATCAAGAGATCATGTTGCCCGCCCCAGCACGCCCAATAACCCTCCCACCTCGATCCACCCCCACATCCAGCCACCCCCTTGAGACCCAACCCCCATCCACGCTCGTAGTCAACCCAAACATCCCAACCCCTCCACATCCCCCCATCACCCAATTCCTCCCCCACGCGCCCAATCTCTACCCCAATCCCCCATCCCAAAGCAACACCGACCCATTCACCCACCGCCAGCAAAAACGCCAATTCAACCACCCCCACAAGCACTCAAATATCCCCCCAATACACGCCCGCAATCCCACTAACATATCAACACCCCCCCCAAACCAGTCACCCCACACCCCTAGACCTCATTCACCCCAACTCCCCTATCTCGCCGCACCCACCCACCCCCACCCCACACACCCCTCACCACCCGCCAACCGCCCCCCTTTATCCCCCCAGACGCTGCCCCCCTCCACACCTATGACCCCAACCCACCAAAGATTTCACAACCCCTACCCTCCATACCCCAAAAACATCACCTATCCCCCGCTTCCCCCCCCCACACCCGCACAGATCCCCCCACAGCACGCCCAGAATACACCCCCCCGCCCGCAACTTACCGAAACAAAACCACCACTATCCCCTCTGCCCTTCCCCCCCTACATCCACTCAACAATCCCCCCCCTCACGACAACCCAATCCTCCTAGGACCGACCCCCCGCGAAACACCCCCCACAGAACAACGCCCACCACACTGCCCCACTCCCCCCGCCCATCCCCTAACAAATCCAAAACCTAACCCCCATCCACAACCCCACAACTCACCCGACAAATACCCCACCACCCCCCCCCCACACCTTCAACAGTCCCAAAACCCCACCCCCCCCCACTCACACACACACCCGCAAACTCCCACCCCATCCACCCAACTAACCATGCCACCAGCCCCATCCCACACATCTACACCCCCACCCCACGCCCCACACCCCCCCCAACTTGGCCGCCCACCCCCGCGCCGACCACCCCCCCGAAAAAAAACCAACAGTCCCCCCAGAAGCCCACCCCAACCCCCATCCCCCCGCGCCCACACTACCCACCACCACCTCCGGCACTCTCTTCTCCTCGCTCAAACCACCCTCAAAAACCAATACCCTAACCCACCCTCAACACCAATATCACCACCCACCACCCTGCTCGCATCAACAAGCCCACCCTCCCACACAACCGAACACCCCCCCACTCCCTCAATGCCCCCCACACACACCACATTCCAAAGAAGGTCGACACCACACACCACAACCCCTCCATACCGACCTCACTCGTTAACCTCCAAACCGTCCCACCCCACCCATGCCACACAACCCGACCAGCCCAACGCCCAGGTCACCCAGCCGCCGCCGCCCACCCCTCCCTTCACACCTTCAATCCCCTCACTTCCTCCTCTCAACCCAACCACACCACCCCAACCATACATCCTCTCACTCCCCTTTCCAGCGACCGAAACCACCTTCCCACGACCACTCTTACCCCCCGCCTTCGGACTCACCCCCGACCTGCCTCCCCCCCGCCTCCAACTCCAATCATCCTCCGCCTCTCCCCCCGCCTTCATCAACCTACCCTTAACCCACCATCCCATCACCACAAACACCACCCACTCCTCCAGCTAGAAAGCCATCCCCCCACCACTCGCCCATCAAACCCCCACACGCACGCTCCAACAAAAAATAGACACATACCACACCCCACACCAGACCCCACCCAACCCCCCATCACCCCGACCCACCACTCCCTCCCACCCGCCAGCCCCCTCGCCCCCTCCCTGTCCCCCACCCCCCACCCGCATCACCACAAACCAACCACCACGCCGCAAAACCCCCCATCCATCTACCCAACCCCCTCAACCCCATCCCCACTCCCGGACGAGACCCAACTAGCCCTCCCAGCCACCAGAACCCCTTGTGGCTATAGGCACTAAATGGGTTTTCAGGAATAAAAAGGATGAAAGGGGAATTGTGATAAGAAATAAAGCAAGCTTGGTTGCTCAAGGGTACACACAAGAAGAAGAATTGACTATGATGAAGTCTTTGCCCCTGTTGCAAGAATTGAAGCAATTAGGCTATTTTTAGCTTATGATGAAATCTTTGCCCCTGTCTACAATATGAGGTTGTCAATTCCTTGGATGTAGATTAATATCATGGCAGTGCAAGAAACAGACAATGGTTGCAAATTCCACAACAGAAGCTAAGTATGTGGCTGCTTCAAGTTGTTGTGGACAAGTGCTTTTGATTTAGAATCAACTACTTGATTATGGGTACAATTTTATGCATACCAAGATCTTTATTGATAATAACAGTACTATTTGCATAATTAAAAATCCCGTTTTTCATTCAAAAACAAAGCATATAGAGATCAGACATCATTTTATTAGAGATTGCAAAGAAAAAAAATTGATTCAAATGGTCAAAATCCATACTGACAAGAATGTTGCAGATTTGCTTACAAAAGCTTTTGATGTTAGTATTGGAATGATGAATCTTTAAAGTCTTTTATCTCTTTATGTTTTTGTAAAGTTTTATATGAATTAGTACTGTTATTCATGTCATTAAAAGTTTCTGCTGTCAAGTATAATTAGTACTGCTGGTTATACTTAATACTGCTGAGCTACCACTGTTAGTTATACTTAATACTATTAGGTATAATTAATACTGTAATAATTGTGAAAATTGCTATGGCTTGTGCTTTCTTGTTTTTTGGAGTAACATTTTGCAGGAAAAGCAAAGAAAAGTGTTAGATTAATGATGGAAAAGTTTTTTTGGAATGGAATTGGAGTTAATGCTGGTGACTTAAAGTTAATGCTGCTAAGCATAACTTACTACTGCTAGTTCTAAGTTAATGCTGCTAGGCATAAACTTACTATTGCTGAGTTACTACTGCTGGGTTTAAGTTAATGATGTTGAGGGTATTTTTCATAAATACTTCGATCAAGGGTTTCAATCAATCATTTAATCGATTTCACTCTTTTAAATACTCTCTAATCACAAACCCTGACTCAATTTTATCATCCATCATCAAAACCCAACACAAATGGCGAATCTAAAGTTTGCATATACTCATAATTTGGTCGCATTTTTTGTCTAAACCCAAAGAAAGTGATGGGTTTGAACAAATTGTGGATTTCTTGAATGCAAACCCTATCAAGCATGCATTATTGGTTTATCTTACAATCTATACGTCGTGTATTGAACAATTTCGGGCTACTATCAAGGTCACAACTATCAATGGTGAAGTATAGTTACATGCCCTAGTGGATGGAAAGAAGATAATTATAAATGAATCAACTGTGAGAAGAGATCTTCAACTAGAAGATGCTGAAGGTATTGATCGTTTACCAAATTCTACCATCTTTGAACAACTTGCATTGATGGGGTATGAGAAAATTTCACAAAAGCTCACTTTTTATAAGCCATTATTCTCTCCACAATGGAAATTTATGATTCATACTATTTTACAGTGTCTAAGTGCAAAGACTACTGCATGGAATGAGTTAGTAGCACTATGGCATCTGCAATTATCTGTTTAGCTACAAACCAGAAGTTTAACTTTTCAAAATACATTTTTGAAAGTATGGTTAAGAACTTGGATAATGTATCTGGAAAACTTTTGATGTATCCAAGGTTTGTACAAGTGTTTGTGAATCAACAACTTGATGGGCTGCCAAGTCACAAGAGAATTTATGATGCACCCTCTCACACTAAGAAGATATTTAGAAATATGAAGAGGGTAGGCAAAGGTCTTTCTGGTAGAGTAACACATTTGTTTCCAACAATGGTGGTACAAAACCAATCTGAATTGAGTGAAGGTTCAGCAATGCTTACTGATCCCCAACACACACCCACTTTTATTTAATCATCAACTCAACCTTAAAAGACTCAAAAACCTAGGAAGCCTAAGAGAAAAGGACACTCAGGTACCTCAGCCTAGTGGTCTTACAGACATTGTTGCAGATCTATAAGGAGTTGAGTGACAGTTTGGTGAAGGCTGCCACTACTGCTTCTAGCTTAGAAGCAGAGCAGGACAGTGGTAACATAACTAAGACCCGATCCAAGGAAACACCTAATGAAGCTGGTTCCCAAGGAACTACTTCAGGTGGTGGTCCCAGACGCCAAGAAACCATGGGGGATACTATTGCTCAAACTAGGTTTGAGAATGTATCTAAACTTTCCAATGATCCACTACTCGTAAAAGGTAACACACACTACTAGAAAACAAGCCTAATGCAACATTTTTAAAGCAACACCTTCAGAACGTGTTGCTTTTTAATTGATATTTGTTATAAGAAGACAAACACCACACAAGCTAAAGAAATTGTTAGTTTAAAAAAATTGAGCTGTCAAGAAGCTTGAACAAAAAAAGAGGTCAAGATCTCATGGGCTGAAGAGGTTACACAAAGTTGGTATGTCTAGAAGGGTAGAATCCTCTAGAGATGAAGACAGTTTAGGCGAGGATGCATCCAAATAGGGGAGGAGGATTAATGCTATTGATACTGATGAAGACATTACTCTGGTTAATGTTCAAGATGATGCTGAGATGTTTGATGTGAATACTTCGACTAGTGATAAGGTGTTTGCAGAACAAGAATTTTTTGCTAAAGATGTGAATTTAACTATTGATGAAGTTACTTTGGCTCAAGCACTTGTAGCTTTGAAAAGTGTAAAACCCAAGGTAAAAGGTGTTGTTATAAAAGAACCATCTACAAAAACAACAACAACAACAATTTCTTCACAACAACCATCACAGGACAATGGTAAAGGTATTATTGGTATGAAGAACCTATGGAAGACTATGAAAAAGAAAGATCATAATCACAGCCTTGATGAAGAAACTGCAAAAGAATTACAAGTTGAGTTGATGAAGATGAGAGACTACAATGAAGTATGATGAGCCAAGTTGCCTTTGATTGAAGGAAAGGGATTGATATTCAGGCTAAGATTGAGGCTGATCATGAATTGGCTCAAAGACTATAAGTAGAGGAGCAAGAAGAGTTGTCTGTTGAAGAAAAGGCAAAATTATTTCAACAACTCTTGGAGCAAAGAAGAAAGAACATTGCTGCTAAAAGTACAGAAGAGAAGAGGAACAAACCACCAACCCAAGCTCAACAAAGAAAAATCATGTGTACTTACCTGAAGAATATGGAAGGAAAGAAAGCTCCAAAACTTTAAGAACAAATTTTTTGATTCAATTCCATTAAAAATAAAAAAAGATGTAATTAACAGAGCATCAAGAGGTGAATACCATTTGTTGACTTCAGAACAACATTGGTGGAAGGAGTTCAAAGAGATACAGAGAAGAGTTAGACCAAGAGAGTGACTTAAAAAGCAAAAGGGTGGATAATGGATAAAGACACAACAGAGCTTCAAAGTCTAATGGAAGTCATTCCAGATGAAGAAGAGGTTGCAATTGATGTTGTACCTTTAGCTACTAAGCCTCCAACCATTGTTGACTGGAAGATCCACAAAGAAGGAAAGAAAAGCTATTATCAAAATAGTGAGAGCTGATGGAAAGTCTCAAATGTACAGAGTCTTTAGTCTTATGCTTAAATGTTTTAGCAGGGAAGACTGGAAAGATTTGTCCAAGTTTGTAAAAGCTAAGTATAAAGTCAACAAGACATTTGGGGTGTATTGGGTGTGTGTGGGGGAGTTTAGTAGAGAAGTACTTGGATGTGGTGTTTATGGAGTGATTGAATACGAATGTTTGAACAACATGTAAAGAAGAAATTTGGAAAGTTGGCAACAAAGTTACCAAGTTTTGAGCTAGAAGCAATTTGACATATGTTGAGTGCATTGCTTGAGTTTGCATCTGGAATGAATTTAACATGTTTTTGATAAAAGAGATATCTCCTTACACCACCTACAATTACAAGATATGTTGAAAGATGTGTACAAGAAGCTTCAGTTGATTATTTCAGTGAATGGCATATCAACTTCTATAAACTTCATAACAAAACAACTTATATTCAAAGAAGTGTTTGGAAGTATCCCTCCTGTAATTATGGAGCTTTTAGATGAAGAAAACCTGATGATTTTAGAGATAAATAATCAAGTTTTATGAGGCTTGTTAGGATAAAAGCCTTTCTTAATGCTGTTAGTATTCACTGCTGGCTCTTATTGATGTTAAGCTACACAGATCCAAAGTTAGTGCTGGCTGGAGAATTTCATGAAAATTATTCCTATGTGGTTTAAGACTCTGTAAAAGTTAACAACTGCCAGTACAAAGTTACTACTACTAGAGGAAGTACTACGCTAGTGGAAGGTTAAGCTCCTCAGAGACTTAGAAGAAAACTGCTTAGAGTTACTACGTGCTAGTTACAAAAGTTGACTACTGTTAGTACAAAAGTTCATGTCGCTGAAAAGTTAATCTCTGTTATTGAAAAGTTTAGTACTGCTGATTAGTTAGTTACTGCTTATATGATTTGTATTGATATATTTTTGTAAAAGAAATTGAAGGATCCCGTAAAAAAAAAAACAAAACACTTCACTTCATAGAATCAAACACGATTAGAACCTATTAAGGAAAAGAAAGAGTTGTTTCAAAGAGAGAGTTTAGAGAGAGAGACGGAGAGAAAAGAGAATGGGAATTTGTATTTGAAAATGAACAACTAACTCTTTCTAAATAAAAAGAGTATATATACCTCTCATCGTGTTTAAATGAACGCGCGGGATATTTAACTAGACCAGGCTCAGTTTTGCTTGGGATTAAACCCGAAAACATAGATAACATATTATAATAACTATCGAGCCTGATTCCTGATATTATACCTATTACAACATTAAACTTATCTAAATGATCGAGACTTGTTAATCACGTAATGAAACGACCTTCCTGTATGGCTCCATATTTTGAGGCTAACAATCTCCCTAGAAGTGAGTTCATTGAATGGACCCTCCCTTCATGAGATAAAAGAGATTGCTTTTGTCGTTTAAGCTCATGTTGTCGTTGGTCTTTTCTTTGTTCTTTGTTGTAGGCTTGTTCCTTCATGCTTTGCATCCTAGACTTGAGCCTTTGTCTTGTCTTTATCGTTTATGCTATCTTGCGATCTTATGTCTTTGACAAACAGCTCAGACTTTTGCCATTATCTTGAAAAGCTTAAATCAGGTTATCGAAGTCTTTGTCTTTAATCTTGAGCTTCTAGATAGTATGTCTTTCGAAATTGCATTTGATTTGGATTGAGGTTGCCGTTACCACCGTTTGACCTGCAGGTTTACGTTAGTGATAAACGAGAAAATTGATTTGAAAATCAATCGACGTGTCATTCGTTAAAGTGTTTTTGTAACACATCGAGAGTGTCATGTTTTTTATCAAAATTCATCAACCTCGGTTCATTTACTGGACAACTCGATATCCAGTTGTCACAATTTGATTCATATAGAAATCTCGCAAGTCGCCTACCAAGAGCTTGTTTGATGCTGGCTCAAAGCAGATTCCATCTTCATTGTGAATACCATTAGTAACACTCGGAAAATGTTTCTGGCAAAATAACACAATGATATTGCGTATACTTTTGTTAACAGCTTGTGAGACTTGATGATGCAAAACAAGTGTTTGAAATGGAATTGTGCCTATCGAGATTTTTAATTGATCTCTTGGCTCTAGACTCGATTAGTTGTGGGCAATTTGGTTTTAGTACTCTGAGGCTTGGAGCAGATGCCACCTGTTCATATCAACGATCTCGAGTGAGATGTCAATAGATAAATTGTGTATCTCCGTGGACAAATGAGACAATTTTCTGTGGAAGAAACCCGAATGGTTGGGAAAGGGTTGTGCATTGCACACTAGTCCATGATGTCGTTTTAATGTCAGCATCACTTGTTATTCTGACAGCATAAGTATTTGACCCGGTTCTGCCTTAAGTGTTTGGAGGGCTTCTTTCTTTAGACCCTTTATCCATGACATTTCTTTTTCATTCTCAACGCCTTCAATGCTTACTAGGACTCATTACTAACACCTTGTGTGATTGTTTCGTGTTAACATCAATCTTAGTCCATTATTTCCCATTAAACATTCATCGCCAATCATACCAAGGCCTGCTATTTCTAACTTTGGATTAATCTTGGTAGATCCTCCGGTTCTGGTTGGATCATAGGATTGATTCCTAACCTAACCACCTTATGACTTCAGAATCATCATGAAATTAAGATGTTGTTGGGTATAAGATCGAACCATAAAACCTTTTCTTACTGTTCAACACATTGAGTCGATTAGATCATATTTTAATTACATTTTCTCCCCTTATTTTAAATAATAAACACTTAGTTTTTGAAAAAAAATACCTTGAATTAAATATGTCCTTGAAAAATTCTGTGGGAGAAAATATAGGTCCATCATGAAGTGTTTGGAACATTTGATAATGTTGTTTTGATACGAAGAATGTCATTGTTGATGTATCCAAGAACATTAAAACTTTGTTTTTCGAAAAACTCCCCCTCAAAAATAGGACCAATTGAGAAATTGTTGTCTTTTGAAACATTAATGAGAGGATGGAGGTGTTGAACACTAATTTTGAAAGGTATTATGACTGTCATCAGAAATTCTTGAAAAATTATGTTTCAACTTTTTGAAAACCAAATGTTAGAGGGACTTCTCGTTATAACGTAAGGGTAAGCGCACTGAAACTAGACTTTCCTTTTTTCATGAGCTAAAAAATTGAATGTATTTTAAGAACAGCCAAGACCGCAGAAACGTTAATTTCTCGTTGGGGATGATAAGTTATAAACCTCCTTATTTGAAAGTCCCGGTATGTAACTGGACATTTGCACATAAGCAGTTTAGAAAATTAGAAATGACATGTTTTGATAACTATTGCAACTCTCGCCAGACTACATTACACACGCCGTGTCAATGTTAATCGACATTTCTAAGCACGTAAATGTTATCGATTCCAAGAGACATGTCGAGAAGATTCTTTTTGGAAATTTTCTATTTTTCAGATTTTGTATTTATATATATATATACCTGTTGTCCTCAGCATTGCTATGTGAAGGTGGAATAGTAATCCCAACTCTTGTCGTGATGTAGCTGTCTTGTTTGCTTAAGGAACAACTTTTGGAACCAGCTTTGAACTTGACTGTTCATTGCTGTGGTCTTGAATTCCGAGTTCTGAACGGTTATGATCAGAAGTCATTTGATGAAGAACGAGGCCTGAACTGATGTGAACAGACGTCATTACCATGAAGACCGAGGCTTGATCTACTGTGATCAAGCGTCTTTTGAACATTGAGGAACGGGGTCTGAAGTGTTATTTTCAGCAGACGCCATCTGATGTAGCTCATCTTTTGTGAAACCATTCTAGCACTGGTTTCTTAGATATCAACATTTTCTTCAACCACACTATGAGATTTTCCTGCTTGGGCATGTATAAGTCATCAGCATTAAGTCATTCTTTGTTGCTTTTGACCATTGAATGATGTACCTGCACTTAAACCCAGAGTTTGTTTGCATGCATGAATATGAGGGATATCTACTCTTGAACCATGCGCGGGTTCACTGTCAACCTTGCCCATGCAAGAGTTGAGTAACTTTCCTGTGGGAATCCACCTAAGATGAACATTACTAAAGATTCTACCCATTGGTTTCCACCTAAGACAAGATCTAGGATTCATTGTTTTCTCAGGGACAGTGGTAGTCTTTTTGTTTAAGAACCTATGTCCTGTGGGATCGTCTTCTGTTCTTAATGACACTTGACTTTCTATGGCAGTATATCGCTTTGTGTCTTTTGGATTTTGCATCCTATTCCTGTGCGGAGGCACTAGATTTAACCTTGATAGGTATTCTAAGGACTGCATTCATCTGATTTGCACTGTAATGCACTTTTGCATGAAGGACATTGCAATTCATTGAAACTCAAAAAAGGCTTTGTTTCTATGTTCTCCTAAGTGAACATCTTTGTTTGAACTCGACTACCCATTGATGCTTGCCAATTCCTAGGTTATTTGTTTACAACCATTAGCAGTGTTTGGGTATCTTAGCAGATCAATCATACTAGGTTTTCCATTCACCTTCTTTGTCCTTCTGAAGTTGTGCACATTTTCTTAGCTTTCTCTAGTAGTATTTTATGAAACCATGTCAACTTGAGCCTACAAATTCTTTAGGTGACTGAGATGACACATGCTTTGGGTTATTCCTAGAGGGGCCAGGTGCAATCACATTGGTGTTTCGAACTGCTTGTTTTTTAATCTGAGGCAAATTCTATTGAGTGACTTGTTTAAACAACCATCCGACACCTTAGTTTTATTAACCGACTGTTTTGTGTTAAAAACTTCTCCATTTCAGGGAGAATTTTGAAAAAGTAGTTGGTTTTCCTAAAAACTGATGGTTTTGGAATTCGATGAGCAGTTGGTTGTCGAATAATAGATGGTTTATTAACTGAGTTTCCCACAGACTTTTCCCTTGCAGTTCTTCGATGATTTCTTAACTCACTTATGGCTATGGTCTGTCTTGCATTTTAGCTTTCAAATCTTGTAATTTCATGAATATTGTTCACGTTCTTTTCGAAATACATAGATCCGTTTATCTTTGCAAACTGAGTGTTTGTTCATTTGTTCTTTACATTGTTTGTAAAGCAAGTTCAAGAGAAATCGAGTTGTTTTTCAAGTTTAGAAAAACTTTTAACAAATTATTTATGAACTTCTTTGTTAACAGATGCCAGTTTGTTTCGAAAGCTTTTGTGCAATGACATTCACTTTCTTTAACTTTATGAAGATACAGCATTGTAATTCACATCAGCATTAAATCAGACTAGAATGCAAATATGAACAATAACATCTTAGACACTCACTCTTCGAAGAGATAATCATATATGGTTTGAAAAATCAGCCTTTTCAGGATTCAAGTCGTCAACCCTCTTTTCAAGGGATTTAACGTACTCTAAATCGTCATGCATTCTGTTTTTAGTTCATGAACAAAACAATACTGTCAGTAATCGTATTATTTGAAAGAGGCGTTAATACGTTTTGATCTAAACTTCCATACTCTTAGTAGTTGGGTTAGGAAATGCACTATTAGTATGATTAGACCAAGCTTGTCCCACAAATTGTTCTAAAATGATTGAAAGTTGTTTGTCATTCGTTATAACCTGTCCTAACTTTTACTAATGGATTTAGAAACTGTAGAAAGGACACGTTTTTGGCAATGTTTTGGTTTTGTTTCTGTTAAACGTTTCTCCACATTACTTCCTAACTTTGTTTGTGTGAGTTGTGTTGTGTGGTTTTTTTTTTAGCGTGTTCCAACATGATCAAGATAGGTTTTTGGATGGTGGTTTTGAGAAAGTTTCATAAAGACTATTTTGATATGTTAATCATAGGTTTTCACTTTGTCTTTTATCCATTTTTGATCTACTCTCCTTTTCAAGAGTCAATACTCTTCCCCATTGGGGCAAAATCTCGTTTGCAAGATCAGAAGTATACATATGGGATCTCATACAAACTAGGCTTTTCAGATTGAGCTATCAATTAGTACTTTGGATAAGCAAAGGTTTGATCTTACCATTAACGTTGCGCATTTTGGTGCTAACAAGTGAATGGTCTGAATAGAGTGATTGCGGTTATAAGAAATTTCATTTAAAACTTATTGTTTGTCCATTCAATCATTGTGTCAATGTCTTTTCCATTCCTTAAACCTTTAAATCCAGAATAACCTTACTTTTCCTCTTTGAGTTACCTTCAAATTGTGACCTAGTTAACAGAGCTCTTTTTGACTAGCACATCGTGTTTTCTGAATTGACCAACCGAAATTTCATAGGTTTTTTAGTTTTTAAACCCCTCTTGTATGTCAATGTCTTTAAGAGCTATAAGTCCTAGAGTTTTAATAACTTGTTATGAAAGTATTTTATAATCACTCGTTCGGATTCATTAGGGCCCGTGTACTTCTCAAGCTCAGTCTGTTTGGTCTAAGTGCAATCAGAATAACTATCCCGACTGTAGTAGCCTCCCTAGATCCCTACTAGCTCATCAAGGTTAGGTTTGGCACTCCTAAGTTCTTGAAAGTTAATGATGCGTTTTCTTTCTTTAATTGCTTTAATACCGTTTTTTTTTTCCTCCGTACAAGATAAATTAGAAATTTAAAGTACAAGCGGCAGGCACGCTCATCAACACATTCAGCCGCATTTTTGATCAACCTGTTTATCATAAGTACATATATTTGATGAATCAGAAATGACCATTGCTAATCATCCTTTTTTTATCTCCAAAACATATTTTTTTGCGTTAATGGATTTAGGGTTGCACAGAATGTCGTCTCAATTTGGCAAACACATCATTTTTCATCATGGTTCTGTACCTGTTCCAATGGCTTGACCTAGTAAACTGGATCTTCGTGGAGTACCTCCTGAATCTTTGCCATGTAACTGGTAATGTTGCTTCCCCAATTCTTGATCATCAATCTCTTCATCCGTGTCTTCTAGCCCAATCAGCTTGGCTCAGCTTGAAGTGGAACACTTATTCAGCTTGTTTACACATCATCATCTTCTCCTTGTGATACCTAGTCTTTAACCCGCCTTTGGCTTCCTGCATTCCCTGGCATAAGTGTCCAAATCCCTTGTAGTTTAAAGCACTGATCCCATTTTGTTGCACACCAGACTGCCTACTGTTTTCCCATAGCCCTAGCAACTGTCATGTCCTTTGATCCCTAAACATGCCCTGACTGATTTGTCGTTGTTAATCCTTGGTGTGGTATCTTCAGTCTTGTTCCCTGGAGTTTGAAGAAGTTCAAAGTTGTTGTTGGTAGTTTTGTACGCGTCTTGAAAATACTTAGGAAAGAGTGCCAAGTTCTTTTGCATATCCTATCCCTCCGACTATGTTTCTGGATCACTGTCTTCCTCAGAAACGGACTCAGATTGAGGAGTAACTGGTTTGGCGATCTCTTTGCCTTTGTGTCTGGTAGTCGCACTTGGTCGTATGGAAGAAGATTGCATGTATGATGGTGCATTCGATCTTTGAGGTTTTGGTGCCTGATAGTAGTTATCTGAATATGGATGAGCAGATCCTGCAAGAAGTGCTTAACGGATTGTACGTTCTGGCTAATCTCTCAGACGGATACATTAACTTCGTTTGAAACCTTGCTTCCATAACGCAAACAGCCGTGGATAAGTGGGGGGGGGGGGGGGGGGGGGGGGGGGTGTGGGGGGGGGGGAAAGACTGTGTCCTAATTCCTCTCTCTGCTTGACAACCGCAACAAATCTTGACCATTCTATTGAAGAGTTGTTTGAAGAAATTGAAACATTTCACTTGCATTAGGTGAAACGTTGCAAGTTGTATCCTTGTTAACTCATTCATCAGTTTATAAAACCAGGAGTAATCAGACTCCATGGATCGCCATCTCGGGAGTAAACTTCCCAAAATTCCCAGAACAGATTGTCTTACATCGATTTACGTTCACGATCACCCGGTTGTAGCCTTTTCAATGGCTGTCTACATCTCCTTATTGTGTTGCATGCACAACAGTTTGGGAGTAAATTTCATCCTCCAATACCAGCAAAATCAAGAAATAGCTTCCTTTTCGAGCTTGAAAGTAGTGTTTGTTTCTCTGTTGTCAGTTTGGTGTATTGTCTCAGCGTCCTTCATGTGCACTACTGGTGGAATGTTCTCTGCTGCTTCAACAGCTGCAATGAGTACGCTCGTGGGCGTATATGGACCTTCAAAGATGCACTTCCTCGGATAGTCACCATTCGATTTAGTGTCAAGGTATCGTAGAAAACGCGAATGCCACTAAGAATATCTTCCTGGTCCAAGCATCGGTGGACGATCTTTTGAACCAACTGCATGAGATTGTTGTGCATTTGGCATCTGTTGAGGATGTTTTAACTGAGTAGACAAGATGAAAGAATACTTATGAAATATGAATAGCAATTGATGCTATTCCTTTGGCTGTTAAGTCTCCAAGTATTGTTGACTGGAAGATCCACAAAGAAGGAAAGAAAAGCTATTATCAAATAGTAAGAGCTGATGGAAAGTCTCAAATGTACAGAGTCTTTAATCTTATGCTTAAAAGTTTTAGCATGGAAGACTTGGAAGATTTGTACAAGTTGGTTAACGCTAAGTATAAGTCAACAAGACTAGTGGAAGACTTGGATTTGGTGTTATGGAGTGATTTGAAGACAATGTTTGAACCACATGTAGACGATGAAATTTGGAAGTTGCAACAAAGGTACCAAGTTTTGAGCTGGAAGCTATTTGACTCATGTGAAGTGCATTGCTTGAGTTTGCAATATGGAATGATTTACATGCTGGTAGAAAACAGATATCCCCTTACACCACCTATAATTACAGATATGCTGAACAAGAAGCTTTAGGTTGATTATTTCAGTAAAATGGCATATCAGCTTCTTAAACTCACAAAACAACTTAAGAATCAATGAAGTGTTTGGAAGCATCCCCCTGGTGATAATGAAGCTTTTAATGAAGAAACTTGATGATTTTAGAGATAAATATTAAGTTTAGGGGAGGATTGTTGGGATTAAAAGCCTTCTTAATGCTGTTAGTATTACTGCTGCTCTTATTGATGTTAATGCTGCTCAGTCAAAGTTAGTGCTGCTGGAGAATTTCAATGAAAATTATTCTAAGTGTTTAAGACTACTGGTGAAGTTACAACTGCCAGTACAAAGTTACTACTGCTAGAGGAAGTTACTACTGCTAGTGGAAGTTAAGACTGCTCAGAGACTTAGAAGAAAAACTGCTAAGTAGTTACTACTGCTAGTACAAAAGTTACTACTGTTAGTACAAAGTTAATGCTGCTGAAGGAGTTAATGCTGCTAGTGAAGAAGTTAGTACTGCTGAGTTAGTTAGTACTGCTTATGTGATTTGTATGAGATATTTTGGTAAAAGATATGTATAAGTTATTTGTTTAGAAGATTATGATTACTTAGGAAAGTATTGTAAGCCGTTTAGGACTCCTTGGTGTATAAATGGAGGTTCTAGGGCATAGAGATTGATGTACCAAAAACACATACGAGTCATTCATAGAATTATCATAGCTTCAAGGTCTTTGTAACCCTAATACTGTAAGAGTATTCGTATTATTATAATATTGGAGCTTTTGTTTGTTGAATTATATATTCATATAATTATTGTTTCATTGATAGTTCTTCTTAATATTAAATATTAGATTCCGCATAATCTTTAATACATTCAAACAAAGTTTCTACTATAGTTGTGTTAGATTTATCTAATATAACTAATCCTTATACAAGCTTAAGGAATTCGATCTATTAAAGTGGGATCAACAATTGTTGGGATTAAAAGCTTCTTGATGTTGTTTGGAGTTACTGCTGCTCTTATTGATGTTCATGCTGCTCAGTCAAAGTTAGTGCTACTGGAGAATTTCAATGAAAAGTATTCTAAGTGTTTAAGACTGTTGGTGAAGTTACAACTGCCAGTACAAAGTTACTACTGCTAGAGGAAGTTACTACTGCTAGTGGAAGTTAAGACTACTCAGAGACTTAGAAGAAAAACCGCTAAGTAGTTACTATTGCTAGTATATAAGTTACTACTATTAGTACAAAGTTAATGTTGCTGAAGGAGTTAATGCTGCTAGTGAAGAAGTTAGTACTGCTTATGTGATTTGTATGAGATATTTTGGTAAACGATATGTATAAGTTATTTGTTTAGAAGATTATGATTACTTAGGAAAGTATTGTAAGCCGTTTAGGACTCCTTGGTATATAAAGTGATATTCTAGGGCATAGAGATTGATGTACCAAAAACACATACGAGTCATTCATAGAATTATCATAGCTTTAAGGTCTTTGTAACCCTAATACTTTCTTCTTAATATTAAAGATTAGATTCCGCATAATCTTTAATACATTCAAACAAAGTTTCTACTATAGTTGTGTTAGATTTATCTAATATAACTAATTCTTATACAAGCTTAAGGAATTCGATCTATTGAAGCGGGATCAACAAGGTTTATCTTGGAGAAGTTATGAACCTATGTGTTTTTATGGAGGCGTAATAAAAAATAAAACGTTGTTTGTCTGCTGAATGTGTACACAAATACAAACCCTAAATTGTTTGATCGTATAAATTCCAAATTTATCTCTAAAGATTCATTATTGTTTGCATGACCATATATATTTTAACTTGGAATATATAATCAAAAAAATAGCTAGCTCTAGTGGTTAAGTTGTTTGATAATTACACAAATGGCTGAGGTTTAATTCTTGCTATTAACAATTTTTTTAAAAACAACATAAATTTAAAAACGACAATTTTGAAAACAAAATTAGAAACAAAATATTTTAAAATTGATGACATGGCAGTGGGATGCCAAGTGGAATAATATGTGTCATTCCTCCTCTTATATATAATGTAAGATAACATGTTTTTGGCATTAAAATTTGAAATTTCCTAAAGACTATTGTTCATGCCTAGATTCAAACCTGTGACCCAGGGTTAACATGCAATCACTTTTACCAAGTGAGCCAAGACACATTTTGTTTTCTACTATAAAAAACAATAATAATATACTTTAAAATCATATGAGGCCTATCATACCATGTTTAAGATGCACTCCATATTTATCTTAGAAGATATATTCTATAATTATATATCAATATATTCATCATAATCCATAGACGTTTAACTTTTTGATAAAGAAAACTATGTAACTTAAAACCCTAAATTGCAATAATTTTTTTAACAACATTGACTTTCCTGGAAAGCAACCAAGATAATCAATCATTTTACTATCAATGTGCTATTAATTTTTTTTTTATTCTCACCTTGATTATCTATTTCGTGACTCACTTGCTAGATTCGGGCAATTGATCTCAAGCAAGAAGTACCCAAGAATTGGCATGTTTTTTCCCCAACATTCACATAAAGTTATTCCATGTGTGTGCATTTTTGTCTCGACATATAGCATATGTGTAAATATGTCTCTAATTACTTATAAGAGAGCTAGGTGTAGTAACGTCGGCAACGGCGTTTGCCGGCGTTAATACACGGCTGGCCGGCGTTGCCTAACGGCGTTAGGCCCGGCGTTGGCCGGCCAACGCGCGTTGGGGTGTGTTTTAAAAAAAATAAATTTCATTTTACCCTCCTGAAACGGTTAGTTTATATTTTACCTATTCCCCTTCAATTTTGAAAAGTTTCATTTTAGCCCCTAACGGCTAGTTTTAAAAAAAAAAAAAAATTTCATTTTACCCCCCTGAAACGGCTGAATTTCAAAAAAAAAATCATTTTACCCCCCCCCCCCCCCCCCCACACACACACACACAACTCACTATATATACAACACATAACCAAATACAAATTCACATACAAATTCACCACTCTTCAAATACAAATATACATCTTTTTAGCAAGCAAAGAAATATGTCCGAATTTCCCAACAACGGTTTTATGAATCTCCTCACTGGGTCGATGACGCCGGAACAGTTTCAACAATACCAACAAGAACAACAACAAGCTTTTTTCCGATGGCAACAATCATAAGTCCTAAACCGTGAATTCCAAGATCTACAACAAAACTCACCATCATTCAACTCAGAAACTTCTCAATCACTCACTCAACCTCAACAAGTCGATTCGCCAAAAAAGACGGTCGCAAGAAAACAAAATCAAAAAGGGAAAAAAATGTTGAAGACGAGCCCCAAGAGCCGGTAGTAGCGGGCCGTTGGCTACCGGTCGAAGAAGAATTTTGCTTTGCAACTTGTTACGTGCCGTTTCGGAAGATAATAAGTGTCGGAAGGACCAAAAGCATGAAACGATTTGGTATCGTTTTGAACAGTTTCAATCGAAAAAAACTTTTCAAAAACGTACAAAGGATATGTTGACTAGCAAATGGCATACGTTGAATGCCAATTGCCAAAAGTTCAACGCCGCGTACAAACGGGCCAAACGTTTGGGGAAAAGTGGCGAAAACGATGTGGATTATTTGAAACGGGCTCAAAGTATTTACCGTGACGAGCATAAAGGGGTCGCGTTTTCTCAAGAAGATGCTTGGGCCGTTTTGAGATTCCACCCGAAATGGGACGCACCCGAACAAGTTGACTTAACCGGAGACGTCCCCGGGGCTACCCAAGAGGATCTATTCGGTCACGATGCACGACCACGTCCGGCCGGCAAACCACGGCCCGCCAAGAAAACCAAATCCGACGCCACGGCGAGCACCGGTGGAAGTAGCGCGTCAACCCAATTCGGGGAGTTAATGGAGCAGGAGCTTCGTCTGAAACGGGAAGCCGCCGAAAGGGCTTTCGAAGCTCAAGCCGAAAAAGACCGCACACTAATGCGGTTGGAGGAGTTGAGGTTTCTAGCTACTAGCACCAAGGATTTGGACGACGACGACGCCTATTGGATCAAGAAGCAAAAACAATTAATCAAAAACAAAATGAGAAATGATTTGGGTGACGAGGACGAGTAGTTTTTTTTATTATTTCGTAATGTTTTTATTTTTTTTCGTAATGTTTTTTTTATTTCGTAATGTTTTTTTATTTCGTATTGTTTTTTTTAAATTCGTAATGTGTTTTTTTTATGTAATTTAATGTTTAATTATGAATGAAATGGTTTTTGTTTATTAAAATAATGAAATAATTGTTTAGGGGGTTTTATGAAAATAAAAAGGTGAGTGGTGTTATTTGGTGTTATGATAAGGGGAGTGGTGTTGGTGTTATGCCGATGTGACGCTGACGTGGCAGTCAAAAAATGGTGTTATGGTGACACCTGAGGCTCTAAGAGAATTTTAGCTAAAGGTTTCTGATATTGTTTGTTGTGCAGCTAACCTGCTTACTGCTGCCTCGGGAGCATTGCAGTTTGTTGCAGTCAAAATCAATATGGAGCGAACAAACATATGAAACATGCTCACTTTCAGAAAGAATATTGCATATGTAAGCAAGAATTGGCAAAAATTCACAAAGTGTTTTTTTAATGTGATTTGACTTCCATGCAAATAGTTTTTTTAACAATAAATTGACAATATGCAGGCATTGGCTGCAGCATCAAAAACTGTCAATTCGCTCAAGAACCCTCATGGCTTACATGCTTACTTTATTATCACTGCAAAGCTTGAAAGTAAGTCATGTTCTTAATCTTGTGGGAATGATGAGCAACTCTATCAGCTCTTAGAACTGCTACCTTTCTAGGTGGTATATGTCTCTCACCTATAAATGGAATGATACATTGCGATATATATATATATATATATCTAGAAACTTTTTTTCACTAAATTCAACTTCATGGTCGTTAGGGATGGCAAAAGCGCCCGAAACCGACAGGGAAAACCAAAACCCGAACCGGTTGGGTCGGGTTCGGGGGCGGGTTCGCGGGTTTGGATACGGGTTCGGGTAGAAATATTATTTTTTTCGCGGGTACGGGTTCTAATAATACCCGCCTGTTTACCCGTACCCGTACCCGACCCGTATCCGTACCCGAATACCCGAAATTTATATAAGTAACCCTATCCCTATTCCTTAATTTAATAGCCATATCTTTATATCTTGGTATCTAAAAAAAATTAAATTGATCATCACGCCTCCTGACTCTTCAATTCTCACACACATCAACTCATCAACTCTTTGATCTTCACACTTTACAAATACTCATGCCTGAGACTTTAATTGTGAGTTTTATCACACACAGAACTCTTTCATCTTCAAAGTTCAGGTTCACAGGTTCTTCTTCTTCACTTCATCTCCTATCTTTTTAATTGTATGATTTGTATAATAAAATATGTCAATTTTTGATCATACACAATTGATAATTAAAATATGTCAACATGGATCATACACGTATTTGATTTGTATAATAAAATTCGGATTTAAAAAAGTTTTAATTAATAATTAAAATAAAGCTCTAATAATCATATCAAATTATCAAGGTTATATAAAATGCATAATTCTGTTCATGTGGTTTATTTTGCTTAACAGTTAACACCATCTCTATTTTCCTACCATTAGATTACGAGTATATTACGTCCTTGTTCCTTTGTCTTTTTTCTAGTAAATTACAGATGGTCCTTGTCAGTTGTAACACTTTGCCATCCCCACATAGCTACTTATGCCCTTATATGAGTACTATGAATAAATGGCATATTCTTAGTTATGCAATTTCTTTTTTATCTTGGTTTTTATTAATTGTTTTTATGTTAAACCGTCTCTTGTTTAGGACCATGGATATGGATAGAGAAATATGTCAAAGTGATGATACAACACAAGTGGATGGTAATCAAAATCAAAGCGTGAATGGATCTCAAGGAGACGAGTCACAGGAACAACCCTTTCAAGAAGAAGATACAAACTTAATTGGGAATAAGAGGGAACTTACTTTAGATGTATGGCCACACTTCGATAGGAAAATTATAAATGGTGAAGTGAAGGCAGAGTGCAAGTATTGCCATAAGCAATTAGCAGGAAGCAGTCGAAGCGGGACAAGTCACTTATGTGAACACATCACCAAGAGGTGTAAGAGACGAAAAACTAAGGATATATCCAAACAAGAGTTGTTCAATGGGTTCAAAAACACCAGGTGGACCTTCAAATCTTTCTTGCTATAGTTTTGATGCGAATATTTCAAGACAAGATCTTGCGGAAATGATAATTATACATGAGTATCCGCTTGTCATGGTTGAGCATCACGGGTTTTGAAAGTTTATACGGGGTCTTCAACCTCTTTTCGATGTTCCATGTCGAAATACCGTCAAGAGTGACGTATTTAAGATCTACGACTTTAAAAAACACAAGACAATGAGGTATATCTTATTTATCATTATAAACTAATTAAGATATTAGATTAATGACATCATTTATAACATTTATCTATTTAAGGATTCTGGAGAAAAATTGCAAAGACGAAATCGCAATTACTACGGACATGTGGACATCAAGCAATCAAAAAAAGGGTTTCATGACAATTACAGCTCACTATATCGATGATAACTGAGAATATGCAAGTCGACTAATGAGGTATATCTTATACTTTCTTGTATGGAACTTTGATTACATGGTTGATGTCTTGTGGTTAAAACATGATACGAGTAATATGTGTACAAACCGGGTCTACCTTTTTGAAATCAATTAATAAGCCATGTCTTAGTTGGTTATATGTGACAGGGCTCATAGATGCCAGATCGTTTAAGCAACTCATCAGTTTACTAGTTAACCTGTAGTTTAAGTTCGTAATTAAGCAAACGACTCATAGATGCCAGATCGTTTAAGCAGCTCATCAGTTTATTATTCTCCTTTTTTCAAGTGCACCTTACCACCCATTGATACATCCCTAACAATTTGCAATTTTTCATTGTTTTTTGTACCAACTTCTTTAGAGTTTTGCAATTTTGGTTAGAAAACAGGTTGTTAACCAAAGGGTAGAAAGCTCAAATGTATATTTCTGTCACCATTTGTTTTCTTATACTCATCTCCGTTGTTGTTCGTGCTCGTTATCTTTATCAACTGGAAAATCATATAATATATTTAAATTTAAAAAAGTCTATATCATTAAATTTTCGCGCATGTTTATTTATGTTCCTAGCTCCTCATACGCTGACAAGTGCCTTGCTAATGTTTTGTATGAATCATTATGTGATTGGAACATAGATAGGAAAATATCAACAGTAACTGTTGATAATTGCACCACTAATGATGCAATGATTCGAGATTTATTAGATAAGCTGCCATTGAGCTCTCTTATCTTGGGGGGAGAACTATTTCATATGCGTTGTTGTGCCCACATAGTAAACTTAATTGTTCAAGATGGCTTATCTGTTCTTGGTGACGGGATAGATAGAATTAGGGATAGTGTTTCTTATTGGACATTGACACCAAAAAGAGTGGAGAAGTTTGAAGAAGCGGCTCGCCATTTGGATATTCCATCATCAAGAACTTTGGCACTTGATTGCAAGACACGTTGGAATTCAACATACTTGATGCTTGAAGTTGCTATCATATATAAGGATGTTTTTAGACGTTTGAAGCAACGGGATGCTCGATATAAAAGTGTTCCAACAGAGAGAGACTGGGATTTAGCTTCTAATATTTGTAAGAAGTTAAAGTTATTTTATAATGTGACTTTGATGTTTTCTGGTACTAAATATCCCACGATGAACACATTTTTCACATCTATATGTGATATAAGATATGAGTTGAATAAGTGGAGGCATGAAGAGGACGAGGTCATCAAGGATATGGCAGAGCAGATGATTTTAAAGTTTGATAAATATTGGTCAGACATTCATGGTTTTATGGGAGTAGCCGCTGTTTTAGATCCACGAATGAAGTTGAAGATTATGAAGTTTTCGTTCCCAAAGCTATATCATTCTAAACAAAGGGCGGAGGAAGAATTCACTAAACTTAAGAAATTTGTGAGTGCATTGTTTATAGAGTATGACCAAGCAGGTAAGGCAAATGTAAGAAACCATGTTAATGGTGTTGGGTCAACTTCTCATATTGATGAAAGTGATGGTGGATTTTTTTCGGGCTATTCCAAGTTTATCGAGGAGGAAGAGGATGAAACTTCAGGTATTATTCTTTTATTGTATTTGACATGTTTGTGTCCGCGTTATATTAAATTTGTTGAGTCACATAAGCAACATTTTACATGTTTCAGACATTACATCTGAGGTTCCAGAAGAGCTTGATCATTACCTTAAAGAGAGAGTTTGCAACCCTAACATGAAGTTAGATATACTAGCATGGTGGAAAATAAATGGTTTAAAGTACCCAGCACTCCAAACAATAGCTAGGGATATATTAGCAATTCCTATTTCAACAGTTGCTTCAGAGTCTTGTTTTAGTACAAGTGGTAGATTGATTACTCCTCATCGCAGCCGCCTTAAACCGAATACATTGGAAGCTTTAATGTGCTCTCAAAGTTGGTTAGTGAATGAGATACAAGGTAACCAATTAGTTCATCTTATTAATCATAAAGATTTAATTCTAACCTTATTGACTGCAAATTTTTTGTTATACATATATATATGCAGAAACTAGTTCAAAGGAGTTCGAAGCATATGATCAAACTATTGAATACGACACTGATGATAGTGATGAGGTAAATATATATTATGTTCATAATTTTTTTGTGTGTTTAATATATCTTCTTGTGTGTTTATTTTCATTTGGAATCACATAAAAAAAGCACTTGTGTGCTTTTAGAATAAGCTTTAAAGGATAAAGTAGGAAGCTTACAGTTTTGGGTTTAACTGAAATCGGAATAAGGGAATAAGCTCCTTACACAAGCTACTCTAAAGACCCCCTCAATAGTTGGCTCACATATTAGTGCTTTACTTTTAAGTCTTATTCTTAATCTGATATATTGGTTCCTTGACCTGACACAAAAAGCTTAGAACTATGTTGATTCACAATTATGTAATACAATTAAATTGATCAAGTAATATTGTACATGCGTTGTTTGTTCCACAGTTGGTTGCAACAGTAAGGACAATGGTAACATTCAGAATGTTCAACTTTTAAGTTTATTATTATTAGTTTTATTGGTTTTTTATAATATATTGTAGGATGGTAGTAACAACTAAAAAAGTGGCTTGACATTTTGGGAAATGAAGAACTTAAGCAGAGCTCGTGAATTCAAGTTGATAATTGATGGCAAATTGATAAAGATTGCAGAAAGAACTGGATGATCGTATTAGTTACATTTTGTATGCATTAAGATCTCTGTGATCAAACATATTCGGATTTTGTACTTTTTGAATTTTTATCATGATTTGTTCGGCACGTTAAATCGCATGCTATGATATTGAAGTAGTTTTCTTTATCTTCTAAAAACTTTTAATATATGAGGGTGTTTTTATTGTTTTTCAGTGGTTTTACTTAACTTTATACCCGCAATTATGTCTAATGAAAATTCAATTGCGGATAACCGATACCCCGCGGGTAAACCCGGAAAACCGATGGATAATACTAATCGGGTATCCAGCGGGTATTGGGGCGGATGCGGGTTTGGATATTATAAACGGGTGCGGGTACGGGTTCACTAAAACCCAACCCAAACCCGACCCGTTGCCATCCCTAATGGTCGTAGAATGAAAGCTAATTGAGATTATATATAGTCAGATTACTAAAATAGCTCTTCGTCTTCTAATCTGATACATATATGCTTACGATTCCAATTATATATATATCATGTTCATCGTGTACGCGATGGGAATAGTTTTGCTACCTGAATGATAGATGCATTACATAATAGTAAAATTAAACTAAACGTATTACATGTTTTTTGTCTTTTTAAGGTTATGTCCGTCATCATGTTTTTGCTAATTTAGTTAAAAAGAACCAGCCACGTCTTTTGGTGGCTATAAAGCAATTTCAATAGTTTATCTCTAATCGATTATTAGAAAGTTTAAATAATTACATGTTGTCATTAGAGTAGATCTACATATTCTTCACCCTCATGTCTCGTGGTCCCGAAAGTATTGCCCTTTACATTAGTCTTCTTGATAGCTTAACTTTATTAGTTTGATTTCACATACGCACACACTAATGGGTATTTTATGTTTTCTTTTACTTAATCAGGATAAGCTTCTGAATGTTGTATTTGAGGAGACATTGGTTGAGGTAACATTCTTTCTTTATTCTTGCTTTAGTGTGGTTTGGGACGGGTGGGGTTTGTTTAGGTTGCAAACAAATAATTTAATAATTTCTAGATGGTTAAATGTGTAAAATGGTTTCTGATTTGTACACATTCACTGTTTTTGCAGCCTAATATGCTGGTGGTGAACGTCGAGAAATTTGTTTCAACGGAACCACTTATTACTTCAGAAAATAATGTTTTAACGCGTATTATGCTAAGTTTAATACTAACAAAGGGTATTCTTTTTGTGCTATTTTAGAAACTTGGTTTTCGATGGATACAAAGGATCCAGTTGGTTATGCCTTAGTAGAAATTATGGAAGGATCAGATATGAAACCATCAGACATGAACGGTAAGTTACTTAAAAAATGTGCATTCACCATTGTGTTCAGTGAACATGTCGACCAACCAACTTAAAACCTTCTCAAGTTTGACTGATCCTTACCTAAAAGGTTCCTATTGTTTCATGAGACGCACCTAATCTTCTTGAAATCGAAGTCCCTGATAAATATCACTTGTTGATGACACCATTGGGTTCGTTTCCTTTTTATTCCCTGTTTCTTGGATCTTTTCTTTAAAGTTTGATTATATGTTTACATGACTAGATTATGGATGTGTTATGCAGTAAATGCTGTATCAAGATTAATGATTTCAAAGATGGCGAGAGACATGAAATGTGGTTGCCACTCGACAACACTAAAACAGGAAGATTGCATCTTGCTATAAAAGTTATTGAAGGCGTAGACATATTGTTTGAACCACCATCGAATGTTGATGCATCAATGACTGAATTCCAGAACAAAAATGGTTCAGTTAAAGCTCCAGTAGTAGAGAATCAAAGTTCTCTACATAAAACCAAGAATCTTATGGATACCATATTGGGAGCTGCTAATAATATGCAACAAACGATTAAAACTGTTATACACGGGTTGCTAAAAATACAGACCCTTTTGCAACCTTATGATATTCAAACATACAATCTCTTGAATCATATAACTTATCAAATGAGGAAAGAAATTGTCTCGACTTAGAGTTTTGTTAAAGAAGCCAAACATGCTTCTACTCGTGCGATGAAGGCAGTGTAATCAACCATACTTTAACAAACCTGTACGTAATTTCTTTTTTTTAGCCGTAGTCCGTACTTATAACGATGTCCTTTTGTGTTTCAGTCGCATTGCAAATTTTTTTATTGTAATGATCAACTTGGCGGTGTTAATCGCAGGATGTGGTGAGATTTCTTTATAATGATCATGGTAGATGTTTTAATATCAAATATTTACATGTTAGGAGTATAATTTAAAAACCATCTTGCCTAGCCCTAAGTTTTTCACAAAGAAATGTAATGTGATTGCGGGTCTATTTTAGGTTGTATCATTTCTTTAACATATAAATAAATTTGATTTTGACTAATAGATTGATATTTCCTCCAGTCGTCCTTCTCTTGCATTGGCACCCTAGATTTATCATGTAAGTTGCTATTTGAACGGTTAACTTTCTTTGAACCATTTCGGCAAAATTTCAAGTAACATATGTATTTACACCCTTTTTACATGCAGCCTAATTGTCATTTGCTGGATCTTGACAACTGTTAGTTGGATCTCAACTGGCTTTGATTTCTTCTTTCACACGTGAGTATTTCTTTATCATCTCTTATGTGTAGAAACAATTCTAAATTCTGCCAATTTACATACATCATGTTTTATAAGTTTCTTATACCATTTAATGAAAATCGCAACAAGCTTTATTTGAGCCGATAAGTTATATGAACTTGCACTCAAAGTTGAAATTCTAATGAGTCTGGTAGAAGTGATTAAGAAGAAGATTATGTTCTATTATATGTACAATATGTCTAAAAGCACAAGGTGACAATGCAGTTTTGCAGGGGATACATGTACAACTTTTGAGGACTTTGAATAAAATCGGAATACAAAAAACAATGGTATCATGTCAATCATGTTCAAATTCTTCAACCTCCGAAATTTTCATGGCTTAAATTGGATACAGCGTACATAAATACATAGCAAAGGTACATTCATCATTATGCTATCATTCTGGGATCATGGTTTAAGAACAATAAGCGATTAACACGTTCTTTGCCATTGCAGTCAAATTCACATATAATATCACTGGCG
>BQNB010039974.1:0-45484 GCA_026074375.1 Tanacetum coccineum
AAACATTAGGTTGAAGTTATTTGCAACCGACTTGATTCACACATAGGCTAATTTAAATTACAGGAAGTTGTTTGTTAATAGAGACTCAATAGGCTACAGACTTAGAATTAAGCCTATCTTTTAATTGTAGTCTTGAACTTTCGCAAAACTCACATATTTCCTGCTTTTATAGTCTAAGCTGATAAACCAATCCAAACACTATGATTAAGTTAACAAGGTGCTGTTATGAATAAGCATGGGCCATGCAAATAAGCTTTTCTGAAACTCCTTGCTATGAATAGTAGGTATTTATCCAGTGAAGTGATCATGTGAATCCTATTGGTTGGATACATCACAAGCCAAAAAGGTTAGTTGTTGCGGATTAGTCAGATATGGATAAACGAGCACGAGCTGATATGGGTCGTATTTATTTTGGAGAGAATTACGTCCGGGCTGCGCACTTCCCAAAGCAAAAATTTAGTAACCTATGTTGTATAGTACTTGATGACATCAAATAACGTCACTTTATTATATCATTTATCCCATCTGTTTTGCCCACTTTTATATAATTATTGCAAGATTTGATAGTTAATTGCTTAAAGTTTATAATTGCAGTAATTATGGAGCATCTTGTGAAGACATGCTAAAAGGCGCACAATTCGGAGCTAAAATGAAGATATTCGAAGATTACTAATTTCTGACTATATACGTCGTATCCATCAAGAAGATACGGCGTTCCGTGCTTGCACTTCACAAATAAACCACCAAGGATCAAGACCCGATACGACGTATCCTGGACATTTAATACGCCGTATTCATTGGTCAAAAGTCAAAGATCTGCATTTAATGCAGTCAACAGTCAACGATCCTAAAATTAATGCAATTAATGATCCTAGTCAGCATTCAAATCATACACTTAATGATATTAATAAGCGTGGACCATACTTTAAGGAAACCCCATCAATACGCCGTATTGACTGCATTGAATACGGCGTATTAACTAATTTCCAAACACTATAAATACAAGACCCTAAATTCAGTTTTAGGTGTGCAAGTGAAGCCCTAAACCACCAAGTCGGCTATCAGATGATTAGAAGAGAAAAGAAGGTCAGAAAAGAGCCTCAAGATCATAGGAAAACTCTTGTAATCTTCGCACAACCGAATACGCGTTCGATTAAGGTTTCTTTATTTTAATCGTTCATATATCAAACCGTGTGTATTTTTACAATGACTATTGGCTGATACCTTTAGGTATCAGCTATGTTTATGAAGATTTAATGTTTGGTTTGTTTATCTCGATTGTCTTAATTTATCGTTGGTTGTTGTTCATGTTTATCAATTTATACTTGTTTACGTGCTTTCGTATGCGAACTATCATTCAACTAGGTCTAGTCCTACATATTTAATGCACTGCAACTTCGGTGTTGTGTGAGCGTAGGCTAAGAGTCCGGGATAGCTCTCGATATCTACAAGTAAGTGGGTAAAATCCCGATAGGCTAGGGTTTAATAAGATCCCATTATTAATCACCTAAGGTAAATTATAATGAACAAAAAGGATGCTTTATGCGGGCACGTTAATTGTGATAGGATTGTTTGTGTCTATCTCTTAGGATGAAGTACCGCTTAAGTCTTAAGAATGATATGCCGCTTCGAGATAAGACTATCATTGCACTAATAAACAAACCTGCGTTTTAACGAATTATTCATGGTTGATATGTTTTCTTTATATTAGTATTTGACAGCTTCTCTATCGTTTGTTAATCTTCTTGTGTGTGTTTATTGCTTTAGTTGTCATCAAAACCTTAGCTTAGATACCCAAACTCTTGCCAGTCTCTCAGGTTGAACCACCCCTTTATCATTAACTTAGGTTTTGCATAATTTAGATAACTAGAATACTGATAAATTAAATATTAATGCTCTCGCTCTTAGTGATCGACACCCTACTTACCAACGAAGCTACATCTTGACCGGGTATACTGCCCGTTAGAGTGTTGTTTTTAGGTATAGTCGACATAAAATAAATAGTAAAACTTGATAACAAAAATAACACCTACACGACGACACATCAAGTTTTTGGCGCCGTTGTCCGGGAGTGAAGTTGTTTAATTCTTATTTATTAGTGTTTTAGTTTAGTTTAAATTGCATATTTGTGTGTTTAATTTCCCGCATTATATATTTTGCATATTGTGTGTTTATGTGCATTGTTACAGCCTGCTGCAACATTCTGAGTCGAATACTCAATACGACGTATTCATCTTGTTGGATAAGGCGTATAAATGTTTTCAAATCAATACAGCGTATTCGACTCTATCATCAATACGGCGTATTCAGTTTACGGAATACGACGTATTAAGCTATTTGACAGTTTTATTTCCTAGATAATTTACTACAGGTATAATGGACGACCCCAACATCACTATGGAAGAATACATCAGACTTCAAGAGGAAAAATCTCAAAGGGCTGGTCGAACGTTCAATTGGCAAACTGCCACATACGGTAAGGTGAAATATTAGGAAGATGAAGACGATTGCTTCACCAACTTCGAATCTGAATTCCCAGCTATAGTCTTTGATGATACGTCTGATGCAGCACTCTCCTACGAACCCACGGTAAGTCCTCTTAACTGTTGAGAATCGTTTAGCCCATCTAGGATATAATAACATTGAATGACATGAAGCACAACGGAATAACAAATAAGAACATCAATGTTATCACAAGGTTTTCTTGATTGATCTACTAATAAACTATAAACTAATAAACTAGCTAACTACTAATACACACGATTTCTTTGTGTGTCTAGACTCTCATTGGAGAAGTCTAACTATGAATGGATCATCAAACTATTCACCATACCTCTCTTTATATACTAGAGAGGCTAGGGTTTACAAGAAAACCTTAGTCAAACATATCATAATGTTAATTTTGTAACTTCCAATCATCATTAATGTTTTAGCAAAGTCCAATATGTCAAATTAATGTTGATTATTGTACTGCCAATCAACATTAAGGTTTTAGTCCAAAGTCCAACTTATCATATTAATCCTTCTTGTTCATTATCTTCATATAAGCATATGTAATTTTGTAATCAATTTCACATCCTTAGATCCCAACAAGACTCCTATTGAATATACAAAAAAAAAACAATCTCCCATGAAAAAACAATCTCAAAGCTTCCCCTTGATTAAGATCTCCTTGAACATGCCCCACAAAAAATAATATGAGCTGCAATCACGAATCTTCTTCCTCTTTTTGTATCATCTTAATAGGGATCATCTGCATATAAGCAACTAGTGAACACTTCCCCTTAAGGGTACAATGTAAATGGTTAAACATGTTAACAATACGAAGCTTTCCCTGAAAGTATGCTAACCATCTTCTTGAATCTCGAACACCATATAGGCTCCAAGTAGTAATTATGAATGAAGAAAAATAGAGTAGAAACGAATTTGATGATAGAATTTTGATCTCCAACTTGTGCTTATATCTTTGTACTACCACGACGTTGAACTCAAACTCCTAATTATAAGCTGACCGCAATCTCTTTGACAAAAATCCTCATTCCTCTATAATGAGACACTGAGGCAACAATAACGTAACTCCTTACAAGTGATAGCAAATGTGAGCATTAAGCACCCTTAAGTTTATAATCCACCCTTTGCTAGAATCGTCAAGTCTTCGACACCATACAAAACCAAACAGTTACGGTCCAAATGTTTGTATGTCATTTGAATATGAATAAAACAACACCAGTAAAACCCAACTACAACATCAAATAAGCAATATTCAATTTTCTTCGTAATCACCTCTTCAATAAATCCAAAATGAGCCATAAATCAATAAGAATAAACTGTTGTGAATAACAGTTCCATCCGAGATCCAAATCCATCCGAAAACTAAGTAAATATATACCTTGTAGATCCTAGATATCAAGAGCAACCCGCTCTGATACCACATGTTGAGAATCGTTTAGCCCATCTAGGATATAATAACATTGAATGACATGAAGCACAGCGGAATAACAAATAAGAACATCAATGTTATCACAAGGTTTTCTTTATTGATCTACTAATAAACTATAAACTAATAAACTAGCTAACTACTAATACACACGATTTCTTTGTGTGTCTAGACTCTCATTGAAGAAGTCTAACTATGAATGGATCATCAAACTATTCACCCTACCTCTCTTTATATACTAGAGAGGCTAGGGTTTACAAGAAAACCTTAGTCAAACATATCATAATGTTAATTTTGTAACTTCCAATCATCATTAATGTTTTAGGTCAAAGTCCAATATGTCATATTGATGTTGATTTTGGTAACTTCCAAATCAACATTAAATGTTTTAGGTCAAAGTCTCAAGCATATCATATGAAGTCCTACTGTTTCATTTATCTTCATATAAGCATATGTAGTTTTGTAATCATCAAATCTTAGATCCCAACATTAACGACAATAAAATTGACTTTAGAATATCGTTTGGCGAATCCGACGATGAAGATTACACGGTAATTTATGACGAAAATTCATTTTCCTATAAAATAATTTATGTCAACGATTTGAAAACGGATTCTGAAAATGATAATGACAAAGTCAATATGCCTTTGTTTTCGACACCCGACCTGAGGTCAGTTATTCTAATGATTTAGACTTCTTTAAAGATTTTGAGAATGAATTTCCAACCATTGTTTACAATGATGCTCTAACGTCTAAATTAGATTTCTTAACTGAACCTACTAAAAGTCCTTAACATATCAATGAATTTAATTTAAAAAATTAAATATCATTGTCCGAATGTGATAAAAAGGAACAAAATGTTTTATACTTTAATGATCTATTTCCTTTCAACGTAATCTATCACGATGACTTAAAATCGGATAAGGACAATGATATTAATGAAATCGATATTGAGCAATATTCAGGGGATATGTATGTCGTACCATTACCTAATGTAATAAATACCGATGATGGTGCCTATGCACTAAGGTCAAATAAGCTTTTGGAAACAAGTCATGATACATCTAATAAAATTTTCAAAACTAAAACCTTTATCAAGGAATTATGTGTTAATATCGTGACTTGTAACAAAGGGATGCCAGTTATTTTCCTAATCAATAATTTGTATGTGTCATTTGGCATCCCGTTCGACCCCAAATTGTTTTATAAGGATGGGATTAAATTGGGAAAAGTCTAACTTAAAGACTTTTCTGTAAACAAAAGTGATTGCCGGGAGACAACCCGAAATTTATCTTTATGTTATCTAGTATATCTTCCCAGACTGTCCAATACGGCGTATCCAAACCCCATGGATACGGCGTATTGACCTTCTGGACGTTATCCAGTCTTTATTTTCAGCACAGTCTATACGACGTATTCATTAAATGAATACTGCGTATACATGTATCAATACGGCGTATCCTAGGGTATTGATACGACGTATTAACTTCCTGTATAATATTTAGTTTTAGTTTATTATATTTTAACGAATACACCGGATATGGAGTTGCACTTGTTTTCTTATTTGATACAGGAACCTTCTGAAGAAATCGACAACGTTGGTGGGGTATTTATAAATCTATAAATCTCAAAGTGTTGGAGTCTTGAAATCTCAAGACGGCTGTTCAACACACTTTTTGCTCAAGAACTCAAATTGAAGAATCGTCCAGAGCAAAATATCAGGGGAGTTTTCTCGTTATAATTCTATTTCCCATATTCTTATACTGTTTTATCTATACAACGAGGACGTTGTATAATTTAAGTGGGGGGATGGAAAATTAGAACGTACTTGTCCTCCTTTTTACAAAATAACATGCTATGTGCTTAAAAGTGCTTAAAAATAGGCCAAATTTAAATTTTTTTAGCATGGCTTTTGTAAAGATCACTAGTTACATTACCTAGCGCACTATAACCCTTAATGAATATTGTGAGAATTAAGCCTATTCTGTTTCCAACTATTTACTAAAAATTCCACAAAATTATGAGTGTGTCGGTGATGTAGTAGACTTTAAAACTTGGCCTGGTATATCACTCAAGACCGCAATGATTAGTACTATGGATTTAGATGGAGGAACATGTTCAACTGATAAATTTCTAGGATTAAACCAAATAGCCTACATGTCATAAAATTAACTAACTATACTGGTTAGTTAAATCCCGTGTAACCCTTGATTACTCTCAATTTTAGAGTAAAAGCCCCTAGAAAACAACCTGTTGAGACCATTCTTTTCTTTCTTTTTTGCTTTCCCTACCACCATATTATATTTTCTTTACACCCTTTGCACCTTATCTACGTTTAGAATTAAGCCTATTTTAAACAATGTTTGCTAGATGCTTTTGTGTAAGGTTTTATATTTCCTTTGTCAAAGTGAAATATTTCTATCTCTTACTCGGTCCCAGAAATTACACAATTAAATGGGAAAAAATTATGTAGCTCTTAAGTTTCGCTACTTTCGCAATAATAATCATGAATGTCCAAAAGAGTGTACAAGGAAAAAATTATCCGAACAAATTATGATAGTGAAGACGGTGGAATAAAACCAAGATTTATGATGTATTGCAAAAAAAGGGAGAAAGATAGTCGGTTAAAAAAAAGAAGTTTATACCTAAGAAATCACTTGGAAGGATCATTTATTTCCGTTGATTCTGTTACGAATAATCAACGATGAATGTCTTTATAAAGTAGCCGATATCACCACTTATGTAAAATAATGTAAAGAGCGGAATGTCCAAGGAATTGACCGTTATGGGAACGTCAACTTTGGTTGTCTTTTTCATTTCTGTGATCGAGGCGTCTGTCTATATATTTGAGTCTTTGTCATGGAACGATCGGGGGAAAGTTACTAGCAACCACACCTTATTTGTTGGCTTAATCTATTTGTTTTCGTAAATTTTTGTTAACAACCAAATTTACTTCCCTTTCCTAGCAACCTAACCTCGTGTCTATCGACGAAGGACGTGTTTTGAGCATGCATGTCTATTTCGTTCGTCGTTACCGGCCAATGTATGCATTCTAGATGCCTTGTTGGATGACGACTTTTGGTGAAAGTTAGAAACTCCCTACCCAAAAGGCATTCTCATCCTAACCGTTAGTTAAACACTAATAGGGATGTATCGGATAGTATATTCTATTCTGTCATGTACAACCATGCAAATACATACAACTGCCAGTTGGTGTGTACTTATGGTGAAATACTTGTTGATATGATCAACCCCAAGCCTTCTTAAACCCTAGTTTGAAGCTTTTGACTTGTTTCTCCTTAGCTTTAGCGTAAGATGTGTATCGCTTGCTAAGCCTATGAACGAAGCCTAATCACGACCGAGCAATTTGAGCGTGCACCAATTAAATGTTCACCCTAGATAGTCGAGAGATCTGAGTGTTTTTCATTTCATATTGGTGAGGATCTCTGTTATATACAGGTGATTTAGGCAAAACGATGCCTTGAAACGGTAAAATCCTCGGAACTTTGTTTGAACACATTTACATAAACGTGAAACTTTTTTCTAAATAGGTATACTTGATGACAAGTAGGATCAGTGGAGGGATATTTGATGAAATCAAATAACGTCACTTTATTATATCATTTATCCCATCTGTTTTGCCCACTTTTATATAATTATCACAAGATTTGGTACTTAATTACTTAAAGTTTATAATAGCAGTAATTAAGAAGCATCTTGTGAAGACATGCTAAAAGGCGCATAATTTGGAGCTAAAATGAAGATATTTGAAGATTACTAATTTCTTACCAATTTCTTCTGACTATATACGTCATATCCTCAGAATATACGCGTAAACCCATGCTGTACGTCATAAATAAACCTGACCAAGGATAAAACCTGATACACGTAATCCTGGACTTTAATATCGCCGTGTTCAATGTCAAAAGTTAGGATCTGCATTTAAATTCAGTTAACATCAACGATCCTAAAATTAATAATGCAATTAAGTGATCCTATTCAACATTCCACATCATACACTTAATGCTTATTAAGTGAGCATGGACCGTACTTTAAGGAAACCCATCAAATACCCGATATTGTAACTGCATTGAATATGACGTATTGATCAATTTCCAGACACTATAAATACAAGACCATAAACTCAGTTTTAGGTGTGCAAGTGAAGCCCTAAACCACCAAGTCGGCTATCAGACAGAATGATTAGAAGAGCAAAGATGGTCAAAAAAGAGCCTCAAGATCATTAGGAAAACTCTTTGTAATCTTTTCGCACAACCGAATACCGTTCGATAGGAGGTTTCTTTATATTTTAAATCGTTTCATTATATCAAACCCGTGTTATTTCTACAAAAAATGACTAAGCGACTGATACATTTTAGGTATCATCCATGTTTATGAAGATTTAATGTTTGGTTTGTTTTATCAGATTGTCTTAATTTATCGGTGAAAACCCGCAACCATTTCATCAAAATTAGGAAAGTTCATTTTCATTTATGCTTGACGTTCCGAAACCACCTCTTTATACGTCCAAACTAAAGATTTCAAAGCTTTATAATTTAAAAATGGATGTTCACAAATATAAAAGTTTTGATACCCAAGACGACTTAGAATTGGCCATTAGGTTGAAATGTTCAGAAGAAGGTTTCCAATTTTGTCACACCCCCAAATCAGGTCTCGTCGAAATAGGTATCTGAGGGCGTGATATGTGAGAAATCACATATCCTTTTTATATAAAAAATAACCCTAAAAAGATGAAAATGTGCATAATTATGCTTGTATATGTGTATTTTGTCTTTTGTGAATGCATAGGTACGGATATTGCAAATATCACAAGAAAATAGCCAAAACCGGACAAAAACAGACACGAGACGGAATGAGTACACAAGAGCTGGGAATTATCAAGCTTTGGTCAACAAAAGTCAAATGGTCAACCTTGGTCAACCCACAAGATGACAAAACCTTTAAAATTACAAATAAGCCCTTAATGTTAAACGTTTTTCACCAAAAGCCCTAAATGAATAACACCGTTAGCCCTTTAACACTTAAGGACTAACGGTCGTTAAGTTCCAAGTTTATTAACCCTTTACCCTTAATCTTTTACCTAGCACAAATTAATAAACCCTTGGCCCAACCGAGTCCAAATCAAAACAACCCAAGTTAACATTTTAAACTCACTCAAAAAGGGTCAAATGAAACAATAAAAAGAAATGGGCGCGTAAATTAGTTGTTTTCACTATTCATCTATCGTCCCCAAGTTTACCCTGCATCTAATTAAAAGGGTAAAAACCAATTCCATACTCTCGATTAACGTGGCCTCAAGATTCCAAGTACCAAGCTCCATATCATCAAGCCAAAACATCATCAAAGGCTATGATTGGATAGTTCGGACAAGAGAATGACACGCGAACTACAAAGAAACACACCTAAAAGGGAAAAATTACACTAAATCCATTATAAAAGAAGCACAAGTATCCAAAGAGTTAGGATTGCCACGCTGGCAATCCATGTGACATTCTTTCATCCAACGGCTAACATCCATGATCCAATGATTAGAAGGAATCAAAGGCTGAGATCAAAGGGAGCGTTTGAGGACCTAGACCCTTCCACTCTTGCCTATAAAAGGAGCTCACTCCTCACTCACAGCATCTATTTTTTAGTTTTTAGAATAGCTTATTTTTATGTAATTTTTAGCTTATTGTCTTTTCATTTAAATGTAATTTTCTTCTTTTAAGCTTGTATTCAGTTTTAATATCAATAAAAGTTTAGTTTTCATATTGTTCATTTGTTAATTCCTGTTTTTACTTAAATGCATAATGGTTTAAAAAGCTCTTTTATACTCTGTCAAAGCTCAATAAGCTCTCAAATTCATTCATAAACTTGTTATACTTTCAGTTAAGCTCTCAAAGCTTAACTGAGCTTATTTACACTTAAATTTCACCCCAAATTTACCTCAGCTTTAATATGGAAGGGAAACCAGTAATGGAAGGGTTTCCAGGACCTTACCAGCTTATCATTAGATAAGCTGGAGCTTTGTTGATCAGCTCTTGAAGCATTTATTAAGCCTTGTTTAAGCAAAGGCTTTTGTAAGTTCTGTTTTTCATTTTATATCTTTAAATCTGCAAATTAGCTTAATACTGCTTATTGTTAGCTTATTATTGTTGATTTTAGCTTAAGTTTGCTTAATATTGTTGTTAGATGCTTATTCAGTTTAATTGCTAGCTTAGATCTTAATTTGCAAGTTATTTTTATAAAACAGTGAAAAAAATCAAAAATATTAGCATTTACTATTAGCTTATTACATCTGCTTATTTTATTATTGTAATCTGCTCATTAAGTCTGTTTTTAGCTGTCTACTATCTGGTATTAAGAATTTGTGCTTTAAATCTCAAATTTATAAGCTTAATATAGGATTTTATACTTTAAAGGGGTGTTTGGTTCAGGCAAGTTAGTACTGCCCTTAGCCATTTGGCTCTTTAAAGTGAGTTAGAATCTCATAGTGAGGTTTATAAGGTTGGATTTGTGGTTTTTATAGGTTAAATTTAGTTTAATCAAATTTGAGTGTAGGTTATTTAGATCTGTGGTCTTAAGCTCATAACCTTAGGTTCTTTTAGCTTAAATTTTTTCTAGCTAATTTTATTGCTCTATTTGCTCTTAACTTTGTGGTTAAATGTTGTTTAAACCAATTCCTTAAGTTTGTGCTTGTGGTTTTAAGACTTGGTCATTTTTCTTTGTGTCAACTGCATCAGCAGTCAAAAACAGCCTTAAGGCCACTTTCATCATTAAAATTCAGCAAGTTAAAGTTTAAATTAGCTTTTAATTTTTAATATACAAGTAGTTTGTATGTCACTTTTTATTTGTTTGAGCTTATTTTGTCCTAAAAAGTTAATTTAGTTATCTGTTTTTAGGTCTCAAATCAGCACTTTGTCATTTTATAAAAACAAAAAAAATATAGTTAAAACTATCTGCATCAGCTTTTTCAATTAGCATTTTTATAGTTTTGTTGAATTTCAAAATGTTTTTCAGTGACAGTTTTAAGTAGTTTGGAGGTTAAGTTTTCAAATAAAATAGGTCTTATTTCCATAAGGTTCTGTTAGCTTACTTAAAAAAGCTCAAAAGTGCTAGTTTGTCTGTTTGGTAGCCAGTTTTATGCAAAGTTATTATTGGATTATTTCAGCTTATGGCTTACTGTTATTGCATAATTCTAGTTTAGACTAGCTTATTAGGTTTGTTTTCAAGTAGTTGTAGAATAATTTTCTTATTTGTGAGCTTAATTCAGCTTATAAGATGTTTTATGTTAGTTTATGTGTTAAAAGTGTTAAGTCTAAAACTGTCATCATAATAAGCTGTTTTCCAGCTTATTTGTAGTTTTCAAAAATATTGTCTTTACAAAAGTTGTTAGTTTTAAGCTGTTTTAAATCTTTGCTTAAAAAATTTTGCAAATAAAAAAGGGGAAATGATACGCGTCCGAACACACTATATATATAATATAATATATAAGTATATAAGGATTATATCAAATAATAGTATAGTAAGTATTTTCCGTCGGGTTCGAGAAACAAACTTTTAACCAAAGTTATCTCAAAAACCTCCCGGGTCGTTTTCCCTCGACGAAGCGTGAATTGAAAATCAGTTAAGTCCGTGATCGCGCGTTTTGAATAGCTTCAAAGAATTTTTGATTTGGGTTTTCTAAATCCTACTAAATATAAATGACAAGTAGATAAATGCACGAAAACAAGTAAACAAGAAATGAAAATTAAACACGTAAGCATTAAAACGTAAACGAGAATTAAAAACGAGACATTTAAAACCTAAATTATCTAAAATTAAAACCCAAAATGATTTTTATAATTTTCCTAATCCTATTTTACTAACTTATAAGGAAAGGTTAAGGAAATTCTAAAACGAGAACACTTAAAGCTTAAAAACGAAGAAAATGAGAACGGGAACAAAATCCCTTTCTTTAAAAAGTTAAATTTCAACCTTACGAAAGTAAATTTCAAACCTAAGCCTAGATTATGATAAAAGAAAATTTTATAAAAAAGAAAATTATTTTTTTGATTATTTTTCTATTTTTATGATTTTTTAAAGTTTTTAACAAAAATAAATGATTAAAAATACTAAACTACGTACGATATTTTTGTTAGATTTTCCTTATTACCTTTGTCCTCAAGGGTAGTTTTGAAAGTTCATTATTTTTATATTATACGTATACTATTTGAACCTATCAAAATTTTTGGCGCCGTTTCCGGGGAATTGTGTTAAAGATTCTCTCGTTTGAATTTGTCGATCGTGATTTGGAGAACCTTTCGTCTTTGAAAGTTACATCTTTTGTAAAAATTCAAAAATAAAAAAAATAAAAAAGTAAAAAATATTTTTCTTTTTCTTTTTATTATATGTAGAAGATTATTAAATAAAAAAAGTACAAAAATATTTGCTCTTCCAATGTTTTTCGATTTTATGTGATCTCTTAATTACTAAAATAGACAACAATTTAATATCCTACTAGAGAATTTGTAAATATCCATTAATAAGTTCCCAATCTTAAGATTCAAAAAAGTAACCGTCTTGTGTCACTTACGAAAAAGGCGCACCTCTTTTGTGAAATAAGCTATTAGGAAGGTTGTTCCACGGAACTACGACCCGAAGGGACAAACCTTTTTAAGGCGATTCGCTCCCACTACGTTCCCCGTTTGCAAATTTCACTTAAGGGAGTTACCCTAAGTTTGTTGATTATTCGGTGAAACAAAAATAGTTTTGTGTATATATTTTCTCTCCTCGTTTGTTTTGTTTAGTGCATGCGCACTAGGAATTCCAATTTTCCAAATAATTCAACCGTAACCATTCCGAGACGTCAAAATAGAAAACGTGCTCCAAACGTAGTCGAACCCGAGCTTTGTGCTATCGTTGAAGTTGCACCAATGGCGGAACGAACAATAGAAGAGCTACTCCGAGCACCCACGGAAGGGTACGGAGAAGCTATCGTCATATCGGAAATTAATGCGGATCATTTTGAGATTAAGACGAATTTACTACAATTAGTTCAAGCTAGCCCATTTCATGGTTTTAAGAGGGAAAATCCCCACACTCGTATTAACAATTTCAAAAGGATTAACTCGACTTTGAAGTTTAGGGATGTGCCGAATGATGTGATTAAACTTATGATGTTTCCATATTCACTCGCGGGGGCCGCTAGAGTTTGGTACGAAAAAGAACCTCCTAATTAGATCTTGACTTGGGAGGATCTCGTAACCAAATTCGTGAATCAATTTTTCCCTCCCTCGAAGACCACTCACTTAAAAAATGAAATCTCTCGTTTTACCCAAAAATTCGAGGAGACTTTTAGTGAAGCATGGGAACAATTTAAGGAAATGCTTAGAGCTTGTCCCCACCACAGATCTACGGAGTTAACCCAAATAGTTACTTTCTATAATGGTTTAAATGATAATGATCAAGACTCCTTAAATGCCGCGGCGGGTGGAAATCTTTTGAGTAAGACTACTATAGAGGCTTTGAACATAATTGAGAATAAATCAAAAGTTTGTTATTCACGAAACAAATCGAATGTTTCTAGGATGAATATGACTTCTAGGGAAAGTTTTAGTAAAACAGATGAAAGAATTGATAAGCTTGCGGACCAAATTTCGACCTTAGTTGAGATAGTTTCTAAGAAAGTTGTCACTCCCGCTACGGTTAAAGCGGTTGAGGAATCTTGTGTTACTTGTGGTGGTGCTCATGCTTACTATAATTGTCCTAATACCGATAGCAATCAATCTAGTGTTTGTGCGGCAACGGGTACTTACAATCAAGTAGCCCCTCCAAACCGTGTTAGCAACCACATGGCACCACCCGGTTTTGCTCCGGTGCAAAACAATGGTCAAAATAGGTATAATCAAAATCAAGGTCAAGGGAATAATTTTAATCGGGGAAATAATTTTCATGGAAATCAAGGTTTTCAAGCTCAAATTAATCATGCTCCAAATTTTCAAAATCAAGGATTTCAAAACCAACCTTTTCAAGTTCCTAATAATCAAGTTCAACAAGGAGTTCCAAATGAGTTTTCAAATTATATGAAATCTAATGATCAAATGATGAGAAACATGCAAAGTCAAATCAACTCGTTGAAAGGAGAATTTAAGAATGAAATTCAAAATACAATGAAGACTCAACAAACCGTCTTGATGAATCAACAAAATGCTTTTCAAAATAATTTGCAAAATATGTTAAGTGGATTTTTCCAAAACCAAGCCTCAACTTCGGGTACTCTTCCGAGTAATACTATTCCTAACCCGAAGTGTGAGATGAAAGCAATCACTACTCGAAGTGGTGTTGCTTATGAGGGACCTTCGATTCCTACTAATCCTTCTCCCAAAAAGGTAGTGGAACGAGAAACCGAGGAGACAACGGATAAGGAGCAAACTAATTTCCAAGGAAGTACCGCTCACATCCAACCTCCGGTTAACCCCATTCCGATTCTGGAACCCGATGTTCCAATCTTTCATCTTATTAGCTTGCTTGTTAATTAGTTTAATCTAGTTTTTCAATTTAATTAGTTTAAAAAAACAAAAATATTTGATATTCGAGCATCAAACAAAATGCTTACGTGGATTTTAAATTCATCTCTCGTTGGGACACGACATCCGGAGGATAAACTATTACTTTTCCTAGAGTAATTATCATATCTAACCAGATACTCTCTATATTATTACTAATTTGGTATTTTAATATATTATATATATATTTTATATCGAATCAGGGCGTGACGGTCATGAGTATCTCAAACACAAGTACAAAAGAATGACCACTAATGGACTTTTTGAAAATCCTAACCCGTTGTATTGATAAAATAAATTAAGTCTTTGCAGTAGACCAAAAGTAATTTGAAATGTAGCGGAAGCATAAACATGTTTTTAAAAGACAGCGAGTATGTATGATAAATAAGTATTGAAAAATGAAGTCATATAGCAAGTAGACTCCACATAGCACACCAAAAGAAGTTTCATAGCTAAGCACCCAAGAAAAACATGCTTAAAACGTCAACATAAAGTTGGTGAATGCATAGGTTTAAGTAAAACGATAGGTATGGACCACAAGATTTAAAATAATTATTGCATGGAATACAATATCCAAAAAGTATTTACGTTGCACTACGCTCATGATACCTAAAGCTAATACAGTATGTAGCATAAAAATGCCAATTAAAGTTGCCAAGTATGTAACCAGTTCAAAATACCTAAGAGAGTCGATATGATATATATCCGTTGTATCGGCCCTTCAATACATGTAAGAATCACCAAACCCGGATGGGGATTATTAATCCTAAATAGATATATTAATAGCATTCGTGCTTATTTAACCAGCCTAAAGGCTTTTCTCATGGATGATTCAATTTCACTGAAAATTGATCATGCAGTTTGTGATCCGGAGGGAGATATTTGCTTAATTGAAAAATTGTTGAATAATGACCCGTTTCAACTCCCTCTGATAAACCTTAAGCAAGTAGAAGTGACTAAGGCAAAATCTTCAATTGAAGAGCCTCCGGAATTAGAGTTAAAAGATTTACCATCTCATTTGGAATATGCTTATTTAGAAGGAACCGATAAGTTACCCGTGATTATTGCAAAAGGTTTAAAAGATGATGAAAAAGAAGCCCTCTTAAAGGTGCTTAAATCACATAAACGGGCCATTGCTTGGAAAATCACCGACATCAAGGGTATCGACCCTCGGTTTTGCACTCACAAAATCTTGATGGAGGAAGATTATAAACCCACGGTACAAAGTCAAAGACGGGTTAACCCAAAAATTCACGAGGTAATCAAGAAGGAAGTAATCAAACTTCTTGATGCCGGAATGATTTACCCGATCTCCGACAGCCCGTGGGTAAGCCCCGTGCATTGTGTACCCAAGAAAGGTGGTATAACCGTTGTTGCTAATGAAGATAATGAATTGATTCCAACACGATTAGTTACCGGGTGGAGAGTTTGCATTGATTATAGGAAATTAAATGAAGCTACTCGTAAAGATCATTTTCCATTACCATTTATGGACCAAATGTTTAGAATAGATTACTAAAAACGAGTTCTAATGTTTTCTAGCTAATTTTTGTGGGTAATTTCAAATCCCAATAGATCCCCGATACCTAGAGAAAACACTTCACATGCCCTTATGGAACTTCGCTTACCCGTCGCATCCATTTGGCTTGGTAATAACCTTTTTCCGTACGTTCCAAAGGTGTATGATGGCCATATTTCATGATTAACGAAAGACTATGGAAGTTTTTATGGATGATTTCTTGGTTTTTGGGGATAGTTTTGCTACTTGCCTCTCCAATTTAGACAAAATGCTAAAAAGGTGTGAAGACACGAATTTAGTTCTAAATTGGGAGAAGTGCCATTTTATGTGTAAAGAAGGAATTGTGTTAGGTCATAAAATATCAAAGTCCAGGATTGAGGTCGATCGAGCAAAAGTTGATGTTATAGCTAAGCTCCCTCATCCGACTACCGTAAAAGTGTAGAGTTTCTTAGTCTGCCGGTTTTTTTACCGAACCTTTATCAAGACTTTTCAAAAAGCTAGACCTATGACTCACCTTCTTGAGAAAGACGCACCATTTGTATTTTCTCAAGATTGTATTAATGCTTTTGAGACTCTTAAAAAGAAGCTTACCGAAGCTCCGATCTTAGTTGTCCCCGATTGGAACCTACCTTTCGAACTTATGTGTGATGCTAGCGATTTCGCGATTGGTGCGGTTTTGGGACAACGAAAGACGAAGCATTTTCAGCCTATACATTATGCTAGTAAGACAATGACCGAAGCTCAAATTCATTACACTACGACGGAAAAAGAAATGCAATGCCGTAGATTATGCTTTTGAAAAGTTTCAGGCCATATCCTTCTCTTATCTAAAAGCATAGTGTATAACGGATCACATCGGCTCTTTAAATACCTTCTAGTAAACAAGAAGCTAACCAAGATTGCTCCATGGTTCTCCTCCTACATCAATTTGATATCATTATCCGTGAAAAAAAAAAATGAGAATCTCCGCGGCCAATCATTTTATCTGGACTTGAGAATCCTCCATAAAGAGATGAGTTAGAAAATAAGACATAAAAGAAAAATTTTTCCTTAGAAACTCTTGGAGTGTATAACTATGAAGTACCCCATGGTTTGGACCGTCATAAGGATGTGTTAGAAAACAAGGACATAAATGAACATTTTCCTTTAGAGACTCTTGGAGTTATATCTAGTGAGAGTACCCCATGGTTTGCGAACTATGCAAATTACCATGCGGGGAATTTTATCATCAAAGGAATGACGACTCAACAAAAGAAGAAGTTTTTCAAGGACGTTAAACATTATTTCTAGGACGATCCCTATCTTTTTCGTATATGTGCGGATCAAATCATTCAAAGGTGTGTGCATGGGCAAGAAGCTAATGATATCATCAAAGCTTGTCATGAAGGACCCACCGGGGGCCATCATAGTGCCAATCTCACTGCTCGAAAAGTATTTGATGCCGGTTTCTTTTGGCCTACCATATATCAAGATACCCATACGATGATCAAGTCTTGTGATACATGTCAGAGACAAGGCAAAATTTCACAACAAGATGAAATGCCTCAAAACGCTATCTAGGTTTGTGAAATCTTCGATGTATGGGGAATTGATTTCATGGGACCATTTCCGTCTTCACATGGGAATAAATACATCCTCGTAGCCGTCGACTATCTTTCAAAATGGGTTGAAGCAAAGGCGCTCCCCACAAACGATGCTAGAGTTGTAGTTAAGTTTTTGAAATCCCTTTTCTCCCGATTTGGAACGCCTAGAGCTATTATAAGCGATCATGGGACCCATTTTTGTAATGATCAGTTTGCCAAAGTAATGTCTAAGTATGGGGTCACTCATCGTTTAGCTACCGCTTACCACCCTCAAACGAGCGGTCAAGTGGAGGTGTCTAATCGAGGTTTAAAACGTATTCTAGAAAGGATGGTTGGAGAAAACCATGCCTCGTGGTCCGACAAACTAGATGAAGCTTTATGGGAATTTCGTATTGCTTTTAAGACACCGATTGGTTGTACACCTTACAAGTTAGTTTAAAGAAAATATTGCCATTTACCTGTCGAGTTAGAGCATAAAGCATATTGGGCTTTGAAATAGGCTAACTTCGATCTCAAAACCGCGGGCGATCACCATAAGCTTCAGCTTAATGAACTTAATGAGCTTCGTGATCAAGCTTACGAGAATTCTTTGATTTATAAAGAGAGGACGAAGAAGCTTCATGACTCAAAGATCAAAAACCGCATTTTCAATGTTGGTGATCGAGTTTTACTCTTCAACTCTCGTCTAAAGATATTTTCCGGAAAGCTTAAAACTCGTTGGTCAGGACCTTTCACCATCACCAAAGTTTTTCCATACGGAACAATTGAATTATCTCAACCCGATGGTCCAAACTTTAAGGTGAATGGTCATCGTGTGAAGCATTACTTCGGAGGGGACTTACCACCCAAGGTAGTCCAGGATCTCCACACTTTCTCCAAGGACGAATGAATTCGGGGATCGAGTCAAGCTATGTGACTCGGTTACCAAAAACAAAGCGCTTCGTGGGAGGCACCCCATGCTTATCCTTCTATCTTCTTTCTTATTTCTATTGTGATGTAAGGAGGCTTGTACTCTTCCGATTCTTTGTTGTTGTTTGTACTTGTGATTGTTTGCAGGATTGGCCCAAATTTTTCTGAAGACTCTCGTGTTTGGTGTTTTGTCCCGGTTCACTGGAGCTTCCTAGCCTTTGCTTGCCATTAGTTTGGGGAAATCCGATATCCTAAAGATTTTTATCGACTAACATTTATCTTTTAGCACACTTAATAAACGGCTAAAGATTTTTGTGATACTTTCTTCATGTTTGGATTATGCATTAGACTTTTTGAAGTTCTAGTATGAGGTTTTTAAGTCTTAGGCTAGGAAACATTGAGGACAATGTTTAATTTTAGTATGGGGTAGTATATCTTCGATATGATCTTGCCTACTTTTGCCGTTGTTCTCACGTACCCCGTTTTCCCACAAAAATTTTAAATTTTTAAGTCTTAATATCTAGTTTATTTTTCATATTAAAAAAATAGTTGACACGAATGTAGGTTTTCCGTTGGTGAGAACGAGAAGTAAATTTTGACCCGACCGGTTTTATATCTTAGCTTTCTCCTTAACTAAAAATAGATTGTCTTTGCTAATCTTTTATACAAGGAGCTATAAAACGCAAAGACCGTAAAATGATAGAGTTAAGTATTGAGTGGGGATTGCTAAACAAGGATAGTTGGAACTTTAAGAGCTCATGTAAGTATTTGTGCCGTTTTCTCCTAAGTCTTAACCGAAAAATAATAGTTTTATTGTGTTGTGAGATATTACACTTAAATCAACAATTTTTATGTAATACATAGCAAAAAATTTGAGTCTTGTTCAAACTTATACTTGAGATTTTTCAAATAAAATAATGATAAAAATGATTAAAAAAATTAATTAATAATAATAAAAGTATGTGGCGCTGATAAAAGTGTACTACTTCTTGCGGCTCACCATACCGATGTGGTTGTCTTCTAAAGTAAAGCCCATAGTAAGTAATAAAAAATCGAGATGTAAAATTTGCTGCATCTGCCGGCTCCAAACGATGTTGCAGCCTTTTACGAAGGTCGAGGGTTACAATTGCATAAATGTTTAATATTAAGTTTAAATTAATAATAGAATTCTATCACCAGGAACGGAACATGTATTACCTTGTGGATATGATTGGGATTGCGGGCATGCGGGGCCAAACAAATCACTTAACTGATTTTTTTATTATGCCTGGAGGGTTCTTGGAGGGGACAACCTACGATGGGTACATTCTTACTGTGCCATGAATAAAGTGGCATACAAACAAGTCTACGCCACAGTTTCATGAACTTAGGTGTGTAATCATGATATGTGTAAAAACACATATCCGTTTTATATCAAAAACAAATGGACTCATGAAAGACAAATTGTGTTCGTTGTAAGTAAATGCTTGTATTACTGCTGTTTTATCTTTGTGATTGTGTAGGTACGGATAAAGCAAATATCGCAAGAAAATGGTCAAAGTCGGACAAACACGGACACGGGAACGGATAGAGTGTACAAGAGTCGGGAGAATGCTTTCAAGGTCAACCAAAGTCAACCATTGGTCAACACTGGTAAACCATATAAAGACAAAAATCCTAAAAATTCCCCTCATTGTTCAAACATAATTCATAAAAGCCCCTAAACCCTAACACCGTTATCTCTTTATTTTATAAGAGATAACGGTCGTTAAATTCCTTATAAAACCAAATCCTTTTAACCTGTTAAAGCCCAAATCCAATATCAGGCCACTCCTTTTTATTATAAGACCAAAGTCAATGCGTATAAGCCCCGGGTCAAAAGAATCAACGCCACCCTTTTATAATTTTAAACGCGGGAAATGTTGTTACTGTTTATCTTCTTCTTCATTTTACCACGAGCTCAAATCAAAGGGTAAAAGGAAATTGACAGCGTGGCTTAGCAATTCAAGCACTAAGCTCCTATGTGGCAAAAAGAAACGTCATGAAAGATTCTCATTGGACACGCGGGCATGGAAAGAAACACACGGGGAAATGGATTTTTACACTAAAGGAGTATAAAAGAAGTACAAATAGACTGACACACGAAATGCCATGTTGGCAATCCGTGTGATCAAATCTAATAAAAACGGCTCAAAGTTAGGATCCAATGATGGGAAAATATTGAAAGGCCTTGATCAAAGAGAGCGTCTACTAAATGGATTGCCTAGAAGCTTCATTGTGCTAAGCTCTAAAATATCAAGGGGCCTACTATTTCACTCATAAATCATCTCCCTTTTTCTGCATTTTTTTAGGTTAAAGAAGCTTATGTAATTTTTGGTTTAAAATGTAATTTCCTTTTAAGGCTTTTGTTAATCTGTTTAGAATACCCAATAAAAGCATAGTTTGCTTTATAATATTTTGTTTGTGTGCTCCTTTATTTTCAAAGGCTCATTACACTTTTTTTATTCAAATGTTGTGTTAATTAAACTTGTCACTGTCTCATAAGCTCATTATAAGCTCTCTAAGTCTCTAAGCTTAGATTAGAGCTCAAATTGATCAATAATCTACTTTAATGTTTAAAATCAGAATACCTTTGATATAAATATGGAATATGGCTTTTTTGGATGGATGAACTAGCAACGGTGAGTGCATCGGGAGACTGTTACTAGCTTATTCTTGTGATAAGCTAGAAGTTGTTGATAGCTCACTTGAGGATTATTAAGCCTTTTGATGGGCTAAGGCAATGTTAGTTTTCTCTTTATTTAATTTTTAGCTTATTTTCATTCAGCTTATTCTAGTGCTTATTTTTAGCTTAATTGTTCTAATATAGCTTATTAGTTAATCATGTTCATCTGTTTTTTTAGTTATATCACCTGTAAAATTTAGATTTATTATAATTCTGCTTTAAAACTCACTGATTAAAAAAGAATAATATAAGTTAAGTTTCAGACATGATAGAACTAGGTAACTTATAGATTCTCTGCTTATTTATTGCTTCAAAATTTGCTTATTAGGTATTTTAGTAGCTTATAAGTCTCTGGTATTGAGCAATTTGTTCATTAATCTGAAAATTACTAAGCTTAAAAATGAGTTTAACATTTTAAAGGGTGTTGGGTCCGGCAAAGTACCACTCAAGTATGTAGCGCCTTAGCCATTTACGCCTTTTAAAAATTGAGTTTTCAATTTCATATTTGTGCTTACTAAGATTAGGTTTTGAGGTTCTTCGCTCGATTAATATCAATTTATAGAAAGCTAATGTCGTAGGGTGTTGAATCTGCGATTGTTAGCTCAGGTATATTAAGCCAGTTTGGCTTTATGCTTGTTTCAGTAGTTTTCATTAATCAAACTATCTTCAATTTATTTATTACAAGTGTTTAGCCAAGTTTTTTTTACTCCTGCATTTGTTGATTTAAGTTTGGACATTTTAGTGCAAAACTGCATTAGTAGTTAAATACACAACCTGTCATTCTTAAAATCAGAAGGTAAATTGTTGTTGTTAGGGATTTAACTTTCAGCAAATAAGTAGATTACAGGTCATAGTTCATGAGTTAGCATTTAGTTTTTTGAAAAAAAATTAGGTTATCTAGTAAGATGTTTTTAGCTGTCAATTTGCATTTTATCTTTTGAAAAATCAAATGTGTACTCAAAACCTTAGCTGAGTAAGTTCAGCTGTTTTAACATACCTTTTTCATTAAGCACTTAGTTTAAAATAATTTTAAAAAGTAGATTTAGGTAGCTTATTAGGTGTAGTATAAGCCTGCATATGCCAGATTCCTACAAGGATCCAATTGCTCATTGAAAAATAAGCTTAAAGGTCCTTTGCAGGGCCTGTTTGGTTCTAGATTTTTTAAGTGCTCTATTAAAGACATTCTTAACTTATAGCTTGTAGGTTTAAACTTAATTTTTGCTTAGACTGCTCATTAGGATAGATAAAATTAGTTCTTAGCTTTTAATAGTCCGAGTTAGCTTATTTAGCTTTTTCATTTAACAAAAAGCACCTGAAGTCGGAGAATATTCGCTTTTTCATTATGCTTTATCTTTGTTATTTGTATTTCAATATGAATTTTCTTTGCAAATTTCAAAATAGCTTCTTAGGTTAGGCTTTTTTTTGAAGTAGGTTAATTAATCTTATCTTCATAAGGTTCGTCTTTGACGCGTTAAATTAAGCTCAAAGTTATCACTCTGTCTGTTTTGAAATATGTGGGCATTCATTAAAGTTTAATTTGAATTTCAGCTAATGGCTTATATCCTTGTGCTTATTCTATCTTAACAGTAGCGTATTAGTGTAAAACTTAAATTGTTAGTAGGCTTAGATTTGTAATCCATAGTTTTCAGCTTATTTCATTTTATTAAGTTCTTAAATTTTCTAACAAACCAAAAATATAGTTAAGTAGTTATGTCATGTTTTCAGCAGCTTCACAGCTAATTCAGTGCTTTTTAAAAATAATTTTTTTAGTAAAAGTGCTTATTTTTAGCTCGTCTACAACTTTGTTTTTATAAGTTTTAAAAAAAAGGAAGATGGAAATCGGGGGTGAGCAAGGCTCGAACCCCCGACCTCAACATCCTCAACCTTTATAGCAGCACAACACCACACACTCACTACCAACGTGCCCTGGGGTCTTTTTCGTTATAGCTTCACAAAATTTAGTATTTGTATACGTTTTACCCTTTTAGTTTAATAAGCTGTTTAAGCTTATTTCGTAGCTTATTCGATAAGTTGTGTAACCAAGCTTATTTTTTCTAGGTCCCTCTTAGTTCAATTTTTTTTATAATTTTTCCAGGATTTTTATATTTAGTTTAGTATTTTTAAACATTTAATTTTATTAAAAACTTTAAAAAATTATAAAAAATAGAAAAATAATCAAAAAAATATATTTTTTTTAGGAAATTTTCTTTAATCATATAGTTTCTAGGAAAATTTGTTTTGCTTCCTTAGGGATAAAATTGCAAAATTTCAATTTTTAAAGAACGGGATTCGTTTCCGTTCACGTTTTTTGTGTTTTTAAACTCATTTCAATTCTGATTTTGTTATAGTTTTCTTTAAACTTACTTTTTAGTCAATTAGAGTATATTAAAAGTGAAAAATTCATTTTAGGTTTAATTTTGGAAATTTAGGGTTTTTAATCACTGTTTAGGGTTCCCGTTTTGCGTTTTTAGTTAAAGTTTAATTTCCCGTTATTAAAGTTAGGTTTAATTGTCCTTTAATTTGCTCTCTTTTAGGATTTTAGAAAGCAAATCATCTTTGAATCAATTCAAATCATTGTCCAAACAACAAACGTGGTCTCAATTTCACAAATCGTTAGGACTTAACGACCCGGTAATCACTTACCGGTAAATATACGTATTATTATATATTATCGTGTGATTTTTCTAACTACCTTTGTCTTTAAGGGTAGTTTGGTAATTTCATATTATTTTATATTTTATTAATACGTGTATAAAACTATACCAATCAAATCATAATCACAAATGGTGATTATTGTATTGGATACAATGGTCATGCATACATTACAAATCTTGGATTTGAACATATATTCATACATTTTGTGACTATTTAAGGATTGAAATAGGTCATGCATACATTACAAATTTTGGATTTGAACATATATTCATACATTTTGTGACTATTTAAGGATTGAAATAGGTCATGCATACATTACAAATCTTGGATTTGAACATATATTCATACATTTTATGACTATTTAAGGATTGAAATAGGTCAGGCATGCATTACTAAATCTTTGATTCCAACTTTTAAATCACTTTTGATACTGTAGAGAGACAGTAGTCCACTAACGTTTTTCTGGTATGTGATGACACAGTATGACAATACATTCATCGGAATTTGACATCATAGAACTTTAACTAACCTATGAAGTCTCACCAATTTGATGTTGACCCGGTTTAAGCATGTTTTTTCAGGTGAATTACGATGCTGGCTTACTTTGTATGTGGCTATTGGTGTCTATATTTAACAAGTATCTCTCATTATGGTATTTTCTTATATACCAAATGATCAAAATCTGTTGTATCGCTTTCAATGCGTTTCTTGTGATGCAATTATGGGACAAAATGTATATATCAATTTCAAGAAATAACGAGAAATTACTTTTTTCAAAGAACATTTAGAGGTCGTTCTTGTGTATCTAGCGCTGTGTATTATGAAGTAACGCCCCTGGACACATTTTCGTTGCGACACAATTTTTGGGGTGTTACAGCTGGTATAAACAACCGTGTATAAATCTTCGGTATAAACAGCCGTGTATAAATCGCCGTCTTCAAACGTATAAATCACCGTCTTTAAATGTTTTCGGAAAAACAACTTTTAAAACGCCTAAAGACACGTTTTAACGGTTTGTTAGGATGATTTCTTTTGCCAAACTAAGTATAACTTTAAGATACTCTTAACATAAAAACACATGTCTTTGATTGGTGTTTTTGTAGCATCAATTTTATTTCATGTTTTTTGTGTAAAAAAGTAAAAAATGAAAACCATAAAGAAATCAAACCTAATACCAAATACTGTTTGGATAACCTGTACAATAGCTAGAACCATAGGGAAGAGAAATGTTGCAAGCTTTTGTACATAAAAAGAAAATCCCCCCCCCCCCCCCCCCCCCAAAAAAAACCCAGCAATTCCAAAACACCCTCTGGTCTTTTGCTAGAAAAAATAAGCATGAAAATGCTATATAATAAGCCACGAAAACACTCCATTAATGTAAGCAAACCACTAGAACACGCGAAAACAAGTTGTCATGTTTATTAGAAATCATTAACTAGACACGATCCGAAGGTCGAAGAGGATAAAAGAAATAAGTTTTCATGTTATTAGATTAGAGAGAAAAGTGTAAAGAGGGAAAGATGTGTGTGTCTAGAGAGAGACACACACACACCTAATGATACAAATGATTATCCTCACCCCTCTATGGAAGTATGAATGGGGTATTAATAGCCCTTGATACGCTCCTACATTTATCTTAAATTGACATTTCTAGTCTTTGCTATCGTATAAGTAAACTAGTACATTGCATCTTTGTTGGGTGAAAAAGGGTTATATATATATTAATTGAACTAAACATTTTACAATATTACCGATAAAAGGATTGGACAAGCCGCCCAAATCCATCTGTCTATAGTAAATTAAAACACTAGAAAAACGACCAAACTAACCATTCATGGTGTTATCCGATAACAGTAGAAAACTATCATTCTACAATTCGGACAAATAGCAGATTAGCTATGGAAAAAACAGGCCAAAACCACCGTCTTTTCACCAAATAGTTTCACCCAACTTCACCTACATAACCCTGACTACCATTTCTAAACACATCCACTTTCCCACCACCCCCACCCCCTGAGCATTCAACCAGCACCCACAATACAATAGGGGAAAATAAGGCAGGCATCATCATGAGTGTTATAGCTTCATTGCTCATCCAAGAGGGGCTATATCCATCTGATTACATTTCCTAAATCAACACTTACCCAAGAAAGAACTAGCAGCTACATCCTTACTAGACTTCTTAGGAAAAGATCAGAATAGGCATCATCAGAAGGGGAACACACACCCTCAAGGAGAAAACCAACCTATCCTCCTTTAAAGACATAATGTGAAGACCAAGTAGCTTCATCTTTCACAGCTCACTATTCCTCACATCATATGCCCTCCTCCAGTTCAACTACCCTTCATAGTAAGAAACCTACCTTATGAATGAACTGCAACAACCCCTGAAATGGAAAACTACATAATCATTCCTTATCCTAAGGCCAAATGAAAATGCAGAATCCATGACAGAAACTGGAGCGGAAAATTCAAGATACAAGGCCATTTACTATGTTGAACTCAAACTAAAAATCCCTAGGAATCAGTATGAAACACTAAGGATCAATCAAAGACATTCCAACTCAGATGCAATTTTAGCAGGTTTCAACTACAGAGCCAAACACCCCTATAGAATTTCTTTATGTAATAGGCACAAGTCTATCTTTTTCAATTGATAGATCCCAGACTCTTGCAACCTTTACAACAGCTTCTGAGCTTTTCACTGTAAGACTCAAAAGCATAGCTACCATGTGCCCTTTAATAATTGTAATCAATTCATCACTCTTCCTGGCCTCATCTTTAAAAATTCTTTTATTCCTTTCAATCCAAAGAAAGTATACTGTTACTGACAATATTAGCTTATTCAAAATGATCCAAATATTATGCCTGCTCTTCTTTGTAGCTTGCCATTCCAGTACTACGCCTTTTTCTCAAGCTTAAATGGTGACTAGGAAATCTCCTAGTTTTATGAGACCTTTTGGATGCCCCTTGACCATTTTTAACACCTTAGATTCCTTGGGCAAATTTGATGGGAAATCTGATGAAGGTTATTTGCTTGGATACTCTACCACTAGTAAAGCCTTTAAAGTATACAACAAAAGGACCAAAAGGGTAGAAGACAATTTGCACATCAATTTTCTTGAAGATCAACCAAATGTGACAGGAACTGGTCATAATTGGATGTTTGATCTTGATTTTCTCACCAATTCAATGAACTATATTCCTGATAGTGTAGAAAATCAGGTTAATGTGGATGCAGGTACACAAGATTCTTATGTTGCAGGTTCATCAGGAAAAAATAAAGGACCTACTCAGGAATACATACTGCTTCCACTGAAATCTCATAGGACAAGGATTCCAGTAGAAGATGTTGCTCCAGCTGCACATGAAAAACCTTAAGAAGATGTTGCTGATAAGGAAGGACAACATTAGATGACAGAAGATGAACAAATCTTGCATGATGACCTTGAGAAGATGATTGCTCAAGAAGTGGTTGCTACAGCTCTGGATAAGAAGAACTCAATTGTAAGATGGCAGAACAAGACATTCCTCCACCCACTATCACAGCAATGAAAATCCCTATCATCAGGAAGGGAGAATATGATATTTGGAGCATGAGAATGCGACAATATATTTGTCACACAGACCATAACCTATGGGATGTTATTGTCAATGGAGATCTAAAAGAAGAGCATGCACCAACTGGAGAAACATCTGCTCCTCCTGCTCCTAAGACTGCCAAACAACTGGCTGCTAAAAGGAATCAGGAAAGAGTTAAAAGCATCTTGCTTTTAGCAATACCTGATGAATACCTTCTCAAGTTTCACAATGTTGCAGATGCTAAATCACTCTGGGAGGCAATCAAATCAAGGTTTGGAGGTAATGAAGAATCCAAGAAGATGCAGAAAAATGTTCTAAAACATCAGTTTGAAAACTTTTATACGACTTTTTCCACCAAAAATTGCCCAATAATCACCATTTTTGACCTCTTAACTTGATTTCTCTTGCACAATTAGCTACCCTATGCCTAGATCTTGCTTAATAACATAACCATTCACACATCTAAGCACAAAAAATCGGGTTTGATTTTTTTTATTGACTTCTTTTTTACCACGAATTTGATCTTGTTTTCCACACATAAATCAGTAGATAAAACAAACATGGATTACCACCTATGCTCTTGGTGCCAATGGTTATTATAGATTCACCCCTATGAACTAACGATCGGAGGCTTGTAAAATGGATAAAGAAAAGTATCCCATATTATTTAGATGAGAAAAGAGATGAAATGGAAGTTGTGTGTGTTCTTGAGAGAAAAACACACACACACACTTTTTACAAAAGTGAGCTTCACCCCTCCATGGAAGTATGGAGGGGGTATTTATAGTCCTAGTGACACACAACTATCATAGCTTGTCATTATTAGTCCCTATGTGTCACGCTATAAATAAACTAATGTAATTCCGGATATGTCACCATATTTTAAGGCTAACAGTGGTGGTGCCCATTCTTAGTATAATTGTCCGGCCACCGATAAGAATCAGGCTAGTGTTTGTGCGACCACGGGTACTTATAATCAAAGTTAACCTCCAACGTAGTTATATCAAATGGCACCCACCAGGTTTTCGCTCTGGATGCAAAAACAATGTTCCAACTAGGTATTAATCAGAATCAAGTTCAAGGGAATAATTTTAATCGGGGAAATAATTTTCATGGAAATCAAGGTTTTCAAGCTCAAAATAATCATGCTCCAAATTTGAAAACCAAGGATTTCAAAACCAATCTTTTCAAGTGCCTAATAATCAAGTTCAACAAGAGATTTCAAATGATTTTTCAAATTACAAGAGGAATAATGATCAGATGTTGAGAAACATGCAAAATCAAATCAACTCGTTAAAAGGAGACCTTAAGAATGAAATTCAAAACACGATAAAATCTCAACAAGCCATCATCAAGAATCAACAAACTACCTTTCAAAATAATTTGCAAAACATGATTTGTGGATTGTTTCAAAACCAAGCCTCAACTTCGGGTACTCTTCTTAGTAATACCATTCCAAACCCAAAGGGTGAGATGAAAGCGATCACTACTCGAATTGGTGTTGCTTACGAGGGACCCTCGATTCTTACTAATCCTTCTCCTAAAAAGGTAGTGGAATGAGAAACCGAGAAGACAACGGATAAAGAGCAAACAAATTTCTAAGGAAGTACCGCTCAAATCCCACCTCCGGTTTAAGTCCATTCTATTTCGGAATATGATTATTTTGAGAGAGTTTACTAAGCCAATATTCCTTATCCTTCTATGACAGTTGATGATCAAAGTCCCGTGATAATGCTTCGAATCAAATGGAAGAAGATCTACCAAATTTTCAAGATTGCGCTTCGAACATTAGTTTCGCGGATGCTTTTACTTTTGATGCCAAAGATGTAGCTCCCTACCGTTAAGAGTTTGCTTATGAATAAGGAAAAGTTGCTTGAGTTAGCTAAGATAGCGTTGAACGAGAATTGCTCATCGATGCTCCTCAAAAAGCTTCCAGAAAAGCTTAGAGATCTCGACAAGTTTCTTATTCCATGTAATTTCCCGAGAATGGATGTATGCCACGCCTTGGCCGATCTTGGCGCAAGCATAAATCTTATGCCTCTTTCTATTTGGAAAAAGCTTTCTTTGCCTGATCTTACACCAACTCGGATGACTTTAGAGTTAGCGGACCGATCGATTACTTATCCTAAAGGACTCGCCAAAGATATCTTTGTCAAAGTTGGGAATTTCCATTTTCCTACCGACTTTGTTGTTGTAGATTTCGAAGCCAATCCTCGAGTTCCTCTCATACTTGGGAGATCATTTTTAAGGACCAGCCGTGCTTTAATCGATGTATACGAAGGAAAGCTTGTTTTAAGGGACGAAAATGAACAAATAATTTTTCATGTCGATGGCACGTCAAAACATCCTCAAAATCATGTAAACGAGTCGATTAAAATGGTTAATGACACATGCAAGGATAGTTTTAAAAGGTTTACCGACGAACCCGCTCTAGTTTGCTTGCCTCCATCGGAAGATGTCAACGATAAAAAGAAAAAGCAGGAAGTGAAGAATCTCGCAGAGCCGACGGCTAAACGCCAAACTCGTATCACACCTTGTTTGAAGAAATTTTAAAGTTATTTGCAAGGAGAATCAATTTTTATTCAAAACAAAACACCTAAGTTTTCTTGGTTTTTGCATACATCCACCTTACCGTCTATTGAGCCCAAGGATTCTCTCATAATAGGGGACGAGCACCTTAGTATTTTTAGTACTGAGGAAATTGTCCAATCCTAAGAGAATCCGAGGATACATCCGGGAAGTGGATAGTGAGATCGGTTTCTATCTCTTATATGTGATGAGATTTTCCCTTCCAGCAATGTTCCATGTGTGATTTCGTGATCTTTCTTAACCCTTTTTCGAATTTGACTGTCAATTACAACTCTAGTGAACATAAACCTTCTTTTGATAAGGTGTTAGAGGACTAGACGAAGTGCAAGGATTCTTATGATTCCAACCTTGATGAGTCGACTTTCCTAGTCACGCCTCTTTCTAATTCTAATAAGTGTCTCACTCCAGGAGACGACATTGAGTTTCTACTTCACCATGATCCATCTACTCCTATGAAAAGGCATTGTTCCATTCACGAGGGATTTATTGATGATCCCGCCTCCTTTCGAAGAAAAATGATGATTATTTGATTTGAAAATGTAGAAGAATGATTGGGGGGAAAGAATTTTGATTACGATGCTCCATTTGATAAACTGTGTGTTTCGACCCAGGAGGTGACAATGATGAGATCGATGCTTTTCTTGCTATCGAAGTTCCTATGTATATTGAAGAAGGTTATTATGACACGGAAGGAGACGTAATCTATCTCGAGAGTTGCTTTGTGATGAGTCCTCCCATAAATCTCTCTCCCGAAAGTTTTTTTGAGCTCATGAATCACAACATGATACTTTTTCTCCCAAAAGTGATCCTCTCCACCATGAGTTCACCGGTGAACTTATCACGATTCCTCCAAGAAATGTTAGAGAGCACGAGGATTATATCAATCGAATGTCATTGCTATGCGGAAATTCATCTTCCCGATCGCCGAAAAGTTCTCATACAATCATCGAGTCTCTTCCCTCATCTATTAACCTCGTCAAGGATAGTGATTCTAATAGGGAAGAGATCGTTATATTTTCCGGACCGGATGATTCGATACCATCGGTTATTGAAAGTGATTTTGACTCGGAAGAAGATATTATTGAAAACTTGCTTAACAATGATCCTATATCCGAATATGAGCGCTTAACCTTCGACATGGAACCCGATGTGCTCGTGATAAACAATGTTAATGAAGATGAATGTTTTAACCCAGGGGGTGAGATTAATGTTGAAGTTGACGATTCCTTCACATTTGTCACTCGGACTTTTCTTCTGTATCTCACTTACCCTGAGGTTTCTCCCTTACTTTCCTCCACCAAAAGTGATGACACCATTTTTGACCCCGGCATCTCTACTTAGAGCCAGTGGCATCTCATCGGGATGGAACTTTCATGTGCTTAAATGTTTATCAAAACATTAATGAAAGCCCGATTGAGATTTTCTCTTCTATTTACTTTCTCCAAGGACGAATGAATTCGGGGATCGAGTCAAGCTATGTGACTCGGTTACCAAAAACAAAGCGCTTCGTGGGAGGCACCCCATGCTTATCCATTTTCTATTTTCTTTCTTATTTCTATTGTGATGTGAGGAGGCTTGTACTCTTCCGATTCTTGTTGTTGTTTGTACTTGTGATTGTTGCAGGTTTGACCCAAAATTTTCTGAAGACTCTCGTGTTCGGTGTTTTGTCCTGTCTCTCGAGTTCCTAGCCTGAACTTTGCTGGCCATTAGTTGGGGAAATCCGATATCCTAAAGATTATTATCGACTAACATTTATCTTTTAGCACACTTGATAAACGGCTAAAGATTTTTGTAATACTTTCTTCAGGCTTGAGTTATGCATTCGACCTTTTTGAGTTCTAGTATGGGGTTTTTTAAGTCTTAGGCTAGGAAACATTGAGGACAATGTTTAATTTTAGTATGATGTAGTACTATATTGAATAATCTGACCTACAGTTTTGCCCATTTGTTCTCCCGTAGTCCCCGTTTTCCACAAACTATTCAAAATATGAAAATTTTTAAAATTTTCAAAAATAAAATAAGTGTTTTTGTCATAATTTTGACTTTCCTGCTGGGTAGAATAAGAGTAAATTTTGACTCGATCGAGCGTGTTGAGCTCTAGCTTGTTCCTTAACTTTTAGGCTAAGCGTTCGCAGAAATTCGCGAAGAACGAAAAATGATAGAGTTAAGTATGAGTGGGATGCTAAACAAGGATTAGTTGAAAATCTTAAGAGCTCATGTATGTAATTTGTTGCTTTGTCTTCCCATTAAGCTCTTAACCAGATTTATATACGTGCTGATTGTGTAGAGATTAACTTAAAGTGCAGCAATTTTTATGTAATATATAGCAAAAATTTTAGTCTTAGTTCAAACTTATACTTGAATTTTTCAAAAAGAAGTCTTCTCCTTTAAAAAAAAAATATAATAATAATAAAAGCTGTTGGCTGATAAAAGTTTACTACCTCTTGCCGGCTCACAAGTGATGAGTGGTGTCTTCTAAAGAAGCCCATAGAGAAGAATAAAAATCCGAGACTGATAAAAGTTTGCTGCATCTTGCCGGCTCACAACCGATGTTGCAGCCTTCTAAAAGGTCGAGGGTTACAATTGCATAAATGTTATGTTTAATATTAAGGATGAATTAATAAATAGATTTCTTTTTGTTAAATTCAAATATGCTTTTGAACTTTGACTATTCTATTTTAAAGCTATGCATATACAGGAAACCTGAGAGTTTTTGAAACCTAAGGTCCGTGAGTCCCGATACTAGTCTCTGTGGGGTGTCAAAAGCCTGGTCACTTAGCCGCAAGGTTGGGATGTGCCGAGACGAAAGTCGCTACATGGGATGATCTCGCCTTCAAACTCATTATTCTTGGGTGGAACGTGAAGCATAGTATTTTGTAAAACGTTGATCCATGGTTGAAATTCAAAATAGCACATTCACTTAAGATATAGTAAATGTCGGGAGTAAAAAGTTCACAAGTTGCAAATATGAGTAGTGTTAGCATCTTAACTGATATTTAGCTGTGATTTCGTTTTAAGCTTGGTTTGGAGCAAGTGAAAAGTCGAGAACGATGAATTTATCCTTTTTGGGGCATTCTCGGATCGAAATGCATCTTGTTCTATGATCCCTAATAGTTATGGAAATAACGAAAGTCAAAATATTCTTAGTTTACAAAAAGTTTTTTAAAAAAATGGGAAAATGGGAGTGTTTTAAGCTTGTGTATTCTCTAACTTTCTCCACAAAAGTCTTTACTACTTTTCAAAGATTAAGTTTGGGGAAGTTTTGAGGTATTTGGTTTTAAAGCATATAATATTGCGTGAGGACACGCAATCGCTTAGTTTGGGGAATTTTGATATGTGAGAAATCACATATCTTTATTATATCCAAAATAGCCCTTAAATGATCAAAATATGCAAAAATATATTTGTATATTGCTTGTTTTGTCTTAGTGATTATGTAAGTATGAATAATGCAAAAATCACAAAAAAATGGCCAAAATCGGACAAACACGGACATGGGAATGGATAAAGTGCAAAAGAGCCAGAAGATTTATACTCAAAGGTCAACAAAGTCAACCCATGGTCAACTCACAAAGGACAAAATTCTCAAAAATACCAAATCAGTCCTTATTGTTAAACCTATTTCACTACAAGTCCTAAAATGGATAACACCGTTAGTCCTTTTATTATAAAAGGGCTAACGGTCGTTAAGTCCTAACCTTTATCCCTTTTCACCAAATAACCAAGCCCTAATCATTACCCGGCCCAACCTATTTGATATAAAAAGGCCCAAGTCAAACCCCCAAATGAAGACAAAATCCTAAAATACCCAAAACAACCCCTTGAAGTTAAACCAAATTGCAAAAATAACCCTAAAAGCCCTAACACCGTTATCTCTTTATATTATAAGAGATAACGGTCGTTATCTTCCTTTATTAACCCAACCATGGCCCAAGTCAAAGCCTAAAACCCAAGTCAAATCCTCCCGTTTAAACGAGTAAAAAGGCGTGAGTGAATAGTTATTACTATTCATCATCGTTCTCAGCTAGTTACCCCACTTAAACAAAGGGTAAATCCAAATTGATGAGATGGCTTGAAGATTCGAGTACTAAGTGACATGCTGTCAAAAGGAGACGTCACCAAACCTTCTTATTAGTTGAATCCTCTCAAGGAATGACACGCGGGCATTGATGAAACACATATGGAAGTAGGTTTTTTACACTGAAATCAAGCCAAAAGAAGCACAAGGCTCTGACACACGGATTGCCATGCTGGCAATCCGTGTGCTCACTTAATGATCCAACGGCTCAAAATTAGGATCCAATGATTGGCATTGAATGAAGGGTTAAGATCAATTATAAGAGGAGCGTATCCAGACTCCTAGAAGCTTTACCAAGACCCTATAAATAGAGAGCCTCTCCTCACACACATTATCTGTTTTTTAGCTTTTAAGTAGTAGCTTAATTTAGTTTTTAGCTTATGTAATTTTCATTTAAATGTAATTTTAATTCCGTTTTAAGTCTTTGTAATCTCTATTTCAAGTATTGTAATTATCTTTTGAATTAATGAAATCTTAGTTTAATTACAAGTTTTGTTTTTACTCATCATGCTCTTATATTCCAAAAAGCTCTTATAAACTATTTTCATAAGCTCATACTAATCATAAGCTACTATAAGCTCATTAAGCTTAATTACCCTTGGAATTGGATGGCTGCTTGGTAATTAAGCTTTGGTTTAGTCCTGAAGGTCAGGAGTAGGTTTAGACTAGGTTTTGCATTAATAAGCTCTTAACAGCTTATAGCTTATAAGCTATAAGCTAGTGGATTAAGCTCTTTATTGAGTTTATGATCTCTGTTTAGCTGAGATCTGAGGTACCTTTTCTTATCCTTTTTAAGTTTTTATAAGTATTAGTTAAAATTTATAAAAATCCAAAAATATGTGCTTACTTCAGTTCAGCTTATTGTAGTGCTTAATATTGCTTATTTTCTGTTAGTAATTGCTTATTAGTTCTTATATAGCCTAGTTATAGATCTGTTTCTTACTTAATTCAGTTTAGAATAGCTTATTATAGTTTAAAATTTGAAAATCTAAAAATAAAGGGGTGTTTGGCATAGCAGTACTAACTGATAGTTAGTACTGCTTGTGTCACTTTTGGTTCTTTAATCTGAATTTAAACTTCATTGTTAGGATTATAAGTTAGAATTTAAGATTGTTTGTTAGTTAAAATTAAGTTTTCTATAAATCTTTAGTTACACTTTGAATCTGTTAAGCTCAAATACCTTCTCATTTACAAAATTAGCTTAAGACTTTCCTAGGTAGTTTATTTGCTCTTGTTGCTCTTAGATTAGTGATTAAAAAGTGTTAGAATGGGTTTCTTTGGCCTGCACTTTGTCTAGTTGATTTGTGTCAAAATTGTGCACTGCATCAGCAGGATAAAAAGCCAAAAAGTCCTTTTTCAACATCAATTTTCAGAAGGTTAAATTAGTTTCTAGATCTTAATTTTCAGTTTATAAGTAGTTTTTAGTCCATTAATAATCAGTTTGAACTTGTTTTCTAAAAACAAGCTCATTAGCTTATCTGTTTTTAAGCTCAAAGTCTGCCATGTGTCCTTTTTGGTTTGTAGTTTTTCATTAAAAAGCTGTTTGGATTTTTAGCTTATTTCTTGTTTCCTTTGGCTTATTTCATGCTTAACCTGCTTAATAGATTAGACTTAGGTAGCTAGTTTCTTTTAGTTCATAAATTTCAGCTTATTGTTAGCTTTTTGAGTTGTCTGTTTTAGATTAAAAGCCAAAAAGAAAAAAAATATAGTTAAGTGTTTTCTGATTGTTTCAGCTTTTTCCAGCTTATTTAGTGGTTTTCAATAATAGTAGCTTTTATTAAAATTGCTTATTTTCATCTTTTCTACATCTTTGTTTTTAAGCTTTTTCAAAATAAAAAAAATAATAAAAACAAAAGGCCACAGGATCGAACCTGTGACCTCTTGCCTAACACACACACGTCCTACACTCAACACACACTAACCATCTTGCTTCATTAGCTCATCCGTCATACCTTTCATCCACTTTACTTTTATCACCTTTTTCATTTCATTTTTCTTATATAAGCCGTAGCTTATCTTAGGGTTTTTAGGGCTTTTCGTTTAAACTCGTTTTTAGCTTTTATTTTTATAAAATCCATCATACCTTTTTACACTTTCAGTAATTTTTCTAGATTTTTAAAGTTAAGTTTGCTATTTTTAATCATTTTTCTTTGTTTAAAACTTTAGAAAATCATAAAGAATACAAAAATAATCAAAAAAATATAATTTTTTTTGAAAATTTTATTTTATCATATAGTTTCTAGGAAAATTAGTTTTGCTTCCGTAGGGTTAAAATTGCAAAATTTCAATTTTTAAAGAACGAAAATCGTTTCTGTTCACGTTTTTCGTGTTTTTTAAGCTCATTTCAACTCCGTTTTTGTTCTAGATTTCTTTAAACTTACGTTTTAGTCAATTAGAGTCTATTAAAAGAGAAAAATTCATTTTAGGTTTAATTTTGGAAATTTAGGGTTTCTAATCATTATTGAGGGTTCCCGTTTTGCGTTTTTAGTTAAAGTTTAATTTTCCGTTATTAAAGTTAGGTTTAATTGTCCTTTAATTTGCTCGCTTTTAGGATTTTAAAAAACAAATCATCTCTGAACCAATTCAAATCATTGTCCAAACAACAAACGTGGTCTCAATTTTAAAAAACAAGTTCATGAGTATGTTGTGCTGGACCTGAGGCTCCAAGCCAGTCGTGATCCGACATGGTATAACGTTCGTTGGCTCGGTATATCGACACCAGTGAGCGCTACTCACCCGAACGGGGATTGTCAATCCTAAATAGATCTATCTTATAACATTCGCGCTTACCCTCCGAGTAATTAACAGATCATGCAACCTAAGCTAATCAATAATCATTTGAGTAAAAGTATAGTTGTTGCATCCATAAGTAAAAACAAGTATTGTATCTCACCGTGAGATATAAAAATGAGTATGTAAGAAATCATGTAAATGAGTTTGTAAACGTTCATGTATCCGAGTATATAAATGAGTTACGAGATCAAGTATGCAATCAAGTATGTAAAAGAGACTGTAAAAGATATATGTAAACAAGTTGTAACGGGCATGTATTCTCCCCCGAAATTTATAAAGCAAATGTAAAACAAGTGAAAGAGGGGCTATAAACTCACCTCAAGTGAAATGTATTGATTATAGAAAATCAATAAAATGAAACGTCACGAATGATCCAGAGTGCAACCTAATTATTTATAAGTCGTATAAGTAAGTGTAATGTATTAAAAATAAATACAACAATGTACATTATCAAGTTATATCACCACCTAATAGTTTTCGTTTAGTTATAAGAGTTGAAACAATGTTTAAGTTACGTTTGCCATTTAATGTCCAAGTATATGTCTTCGAAATATTTTTTAAAAACTATAAAATTAATCATAGTCATTTCGCTTGATTTAGTATTTTTATTATTTATAAAGTATCACAATATATAGTTCAAGTGTTTTATAAAATAATATTTATAAGGTTTTAAACCGCGTACAAATATTATACAAGTAATGCTAAAATATTTTCTAAAGTTTTTATAGTCCAAATGAACCAACACTATTCAGGTTAGGAAAATAATGCAAAAATTTTATATAACAAATTATCTAGTTTTCATGATGATTTTACTCATTTTTACACACTTTCGGGCTTAGAGAATCGCAGTTTACAGTAAAACATCATTTCGAGTAACATTGTAGTTTTATATTTAAGCTGATTCAGACCCGAAAGCCCTAAAAATACCATTTATAATTCTGCCAGCTTTATGCCGAAAACTTGTTTTGCCGGTATTGTTTCAAATCTAGTTTTGGTCATAACTTCTTCGTTTTAAATTTTTAGCGTTATTTATATGCACGGATTCGTGTGGGGATATACTAACACATTTTTAAGGTTTTAGCTCGACTAAACGACCCTAACTTGTTGTTCGAAAGCTACTGTCCCAAAAGGCATTTTACCAAGTTTTTGTCAAGTATTTTTACTCCATTTCATACCACAAATCCACTAGTCTATGTATTTTAACCACTTCCAATATTCAAAATTAACTACTAACCTAATCTCTTTCAATACTTCACAATATCATGAAATACTCATAAGGTCAATTAAGCTAGTTTATGACTTATAAACTTAACCACATGTCTAAGATCATAAGTAAGTAGTGTTTCTTGTTTTCTTTGCAAATGTTTATAAAAGTAAACTAGTTGGTGATATAACTTTATAATTAAGAAAAATACATAATGAAAGTATAGAAACATGAATGAACATAATCCATATGTATAAAAATTAAAAGAGTGAAAGTAGTATGCTTACAAAGTAGATGATCAAATAGAAACCCTAGACTTTGATTCTAAACCTAAAATCCTTATGAAAACCCCAAATCTTGATTATGAATACCCTAACTTGATCTTGATAAACCCTTGCTTAAATTGGAAACCCTAACTTGCAAAACCACTTGGAACACGTTAGATTATACCCTTAATTAACCTTGTATACTTGTAATATTGATAAAAATGGAAACTATGAATTATTTTAAGAGCCAAAAGTTGGTCGTGGGTTTTTGCTATGGAGGAGAGTTTTTAATCTTTCTAGTTGTGAAGTGTGAAGTAAATGAAGGCTTGTGCTAGTTGATGGTCCTTATATATGCAAAATATCTAGGAAACAAGATCCATGATTTAGGGGAAGGGAAGTGGTCTTGTAAGGAATAAGGATGGGAGGGTAGAGTGTGTAAGAATGGTTGCTAGAACTTGTAAGAGAAGTTGGTAACTAGCACATGGTTTTCCTAGAAGTAAACTTGATATTATTTTTGTGTTGTGTTGAATATGTAACCGGCCATAGGTGTTGATATATGTAAGAGTTTTATAATTTTTGGGTATTGGGTATAATTATGGGTATTTGGTTGAGTGTAGAAAGGTAGAATGGTTTACATGTATGCAAAAAGGTTCCAAAATGCGAAACGTAAATGTTTTACGTAACGTATAAAAATAAAATATTAAAAGTTATAAATTATCTTTGTAAAAATAATATAACACTTGTTTGACGTAAACTTTTATTTGTTTGATGTCGGTTTACGTTGATTGTTGATTTTTAGTTTACGCGATTTAATTAAACGGTTTAAATTAAAAGTAAACGCGTAAAAGTTCAAAGTAAATAGTTTTGAATTTAATGACATAAAATGATCTAAAATTTTGGGTTTTTATAGTCTCCCCGTGTTAAAAGAATTCCATCCCGAAATTCAGGTTGAGTTGCCTTCCGAAGTGGTGTTGATGAAGAGGTGCGGATACTTATCTTAATCCTCCTAATATGCGCTAACCAACTTTGTTATCTTAATGTTTTTAACTTCTTGTTTATACCTTGAAGAATTTTAGGATTTGATGTGAAATGTTGTCGACTTCCTATAGTAAGGTGGCGTAAAGGTCTACCTAATAGCTATGGTTACTAATTCAGTTTCCCGAATTTAAATACGTATTATATGAATATGTACACAAAATTTTGCTTTTCAAGGATATAAGTAGAAAATTAATTCTTGACAAAAGTTTCAAGGTTACTATTCTCAGCATGGCATAGTCCTTCCTAAAATATACATAGGTGATCAGGCATGATATTTTGAGGAGCTAACCGATACGATGCTACATTTTCCGTCAAAATGATGTTAGGAAAAATTATGATATCGAAATGGATTACAGTGTGAGAAAAATAATTCACAATAGGAAAAACAAGTAGTTTATTAGAATGACAACAAAATGATTTGCGAGAAAACTGTAAGATGGTTTACAAGACAATAGCTAAATAGCTCATGAAGTGATAGTAAAATAATTTATGTGATGAAAACAAAATGGTTTCATAAAGTAAAAACAAGGTGATAGTAACGTGGTTTTTGAGATGATTGCAAGGTAGTTTATAAGATGATGGAAAAATAGTTTATAAGATGATATGAAAATTTGTTTATAAGATGGTAGCAAGGTAAAATGATAGGAACAATGATTTACGTATTGTTAATAAATTGATTTGTAAAGTAATAATGAATTGGGTAGGAAATTTGTTTATATGTCAGTAAAAATGGTTTATAAAATGGTGGTTTATCATTCGATAGTAAGATAGTTTATTAATGATTGCGACTTTGTTTATGAGACGATACTAAAATTGTTTATGAGGTGGTATCAAAATATTTTTCGAGAGGATCACGTGACAGTTCATAATGTAATAGTAAGGAGTTTATAATGTGGTAACAATAAGTTTGCGAATCGATAACAAAATAGTTTATAAAATGACCATGGAAGCAGTTTATGGAAGATAACGAAATAGTTTATTATGTGGTAGTAAAATGGTTTATGAAGTCGTTGTAAAAATATTTGAAGGGCTATAATAGTTTAAGGAGTGGTTTGCATAAATAATTAGAGAGTTAAAGTAAAATCGACGAAGTTTTCATGACACATGAGTTAGATAGATAATTTAAAATCATCCACATAATACAACGAACATGTAAAAGGAAGTATAAAATGAATTCCTTAAAGGAAGTAGAGTCTATGATGGTTCCGACTTAGGTTTCACTAGGTAAGATGGGTCACAAGATGACGCAGGTGTTTCAACAATATGGGACGGGTGTTCAAACTCGAAGTTGAATGGTAAGGTTACTAGTGGGATCAGCGGACTGTGACATGTAATACGGTATTATGTAAAATCATGAAAAAGTTTTAAAGACCATCATGTCATTCACAATGTTTTGAGAAAAATCCTAGTATTTATATAAATAAGTGTAAAAATATACGCAAGATAAGGTAAGCTTATATATAAGTCATGTAAGCAAGTAATGTAAGCAAGTAATGTAAGCAAGTAAGCAAATAGTGTGTATGCACATGAAAAAGTTTGATGTGATGCAATGTTTGTGAAAACATTATAGTCTTGGTAAAATAAGAAACCTAGTTCTCTATAACCTTGGCTCTGATACCAATCTGTAACACCCTCGAAATGGGTCGCAGCGGAATATTGTTCGGGAGTGTTACTTCAAAATACAATAGCACAAGATATAAGAGAACGACCTCTAAATGAGTCGTTTGAAAAGTATTCTCGTTGATTTAATTAAGATTGAACTTGTTATAACATTTGTCCCAAAGTTGCATCAATATGTAAGACTGAAATAATACAACGAGATTTGAAAGTTTGAATGTAAGAAGAAATCCATGAATGTAATCTTGTCAAATTTGGACTCCAATGCACATCAAGTAAGTCAAGCATCTTATTCACCTAAGAAATACATGCTTAAAAGTGTCAACATAAAGTTTGTGAGTTCATAGATTTACGTAAATGTAAATGTAAGACCAAAAGAGTGTATTGTTTACAGCTTTAACCACAGTATCATAAAAGAGTGTTTAACAACTAGTGATGTTCAGTAAAAGTAGTATGGATCACAAGATTTCAAAGTGTATGACATTGTAACACATACAATATCACAAAAATATAATTACGATTCTCTAAGCTCATGATACTGACGCTCGACATGAATGGATGCAAATTAATGCCTATGTATGCCCCGTGTAGATGTCAACCCGTAACATCTCAAATCCGATATGGTATACGTTCGTTAGTTCAATCCGTCGAAACTAGTGAGAGCTACTCACCCGAACGGGGATGTCAATCCCAAATAAATCTATTTATAACACTCGCGCTTACACAATGTAATTAACAGTTCATGATAATGGGCAGTGTGGGTTATCGTTACTTAGGCGCGCTACGTAATTATTGTAAGCAATGAAAAGTGTTGTGCTCGTGTCCTTTTGTAAAATGAGCAATGTATCCCGCCTCGAGATATGTAAATGAGTATGAAAACGAGTATGTAAATGAGTATGTAAACAAGTTTGGAAACGTGTATGTAAACGAGTATGTAAACAAGTTATGAAATCAAGTATGTAAACGAGTTTGTAAATGGTGAATGTATTGATTATAGCAAAATCAATAAAGTGAAACGTCACGAATGATCCGGAATGCAACCTAATTATTTATAGGTCGTATAAGTGTAATGTATTTAAAATAAATACAACAATGTACATTATCAAGTTATATCACCACCTAATAGTTTTCGTTTAGTTATAAGAGTTGAAACAATGTTTAAGGTACGTTTGCTATTTAATGTCCAAGTATATGTCTTCGAAACATTTTCTAATAACTATAAAATTAATTATAGTCATTTCGCTTGATTTAGTATTTTTATTATTTATAAAGTGTCACAATATATAGTTCAAGTGTTTTATAAAATAATATTTATAAGGTTTTAAACCGCGTATAAATATTATACAAGTAATGCTAAAATATTTCCTAAAGTTTTTATAGTCCAAACGAACCAACACTATTCATGTCAGGAAAATAGTGCAGAAATTTTATATAACAAGTTATCTAGTTTCCATGATGATTTTACTAATTTTTACACACTTTCGGGCTTAGAGAATCGCAATTATAAAGTAAAATATCATTCCGAGTAACATTGTAGTTTTATGTTTAAGCCGATTCAGACCTGAAAGCCCTAAAAACTACCATTTATAATTCAGCCAGCTTTATGCCGAAAACTTGTTTTGCTAGTATTATTTCAAATCTAGTTTTGGCAATAACTTCTTCGTTTTAAGTTCGTTTTTAGCGTTCTTTATATGCACGGATTCGTGTGAGGATATACTAACACATTTTTAAGGTTTTAGCTCGATTAAACGACCCTAACTTGCTGTTAGAAAGCTGTTGTCCTAAAAGGCATTTTACCAAGTTTTCGTCAAGTATTTCTACTCCATTTTCATACGACAAATTCATTAATCTATGTATTTCAACCACTTTCAATATTCACAATCAACTACTACTAACCTAATCTCTTACAATACTTCATAATATCATGAAATACTCATAAGGTCAATTAAGCTTGTTTATGACTTATAAACTTAACCATATGTCTAAAATCATAAGTAAATAGTGTTTCTTATTTTCTTTGCAAATGTTTATAAAAGTAAACTAGTTGGTGATATAACTTTATAATTAAGAAAAATACATAATGAAAGTATAGAAACATGAATTAACATAATCCATATGTATAAAAATCAAAAGAGTGAAAGTAGTATGCTTACAAAGTAGATGATCAAATAGAAACCCTAGACTTTATTTCTAAACCCAAAATCCTTATGAAAACCCCAAATCTTGATTATGAAAACCCTAACTTGATCTTGATAAACCCTTGCTTAAAATGGAAACCCTAACATGCAAAACCACTTGGAACACCTTAGATTATACCCTTGATTAACCTTATATACTTGTAATATTGATAAAAATGGAAACTATGAATTATTTTGTGAGCCAAAAGTTGGTCGTGGGTTTTTGCTATGGAAAGGGAGAGTTTTCGATCTTTCTAGTTGTGAAGTGTGAAGTAAATGAAGGCTTGTGCTAGTTGATCGTCCTTATATATGCAAAATATCTAGGAAACAAGATCTATGATTTAGGGGAAGGGAAGTGGTCTTGTTAGGAATAAGGATGGGAGGGTAAAGTGTGTAAGAATGGTTGCTAGAACTTGTAAGAGAAGTTGGTAACTAGTGTGACAACCATGACTTGAGCAGGTTAGTCAAACCCCTAGTATTTGACTTTTATGTTATGATGACGTGCGGCGTGTTGATATGTTTAGAGTTTTGATTATTGTGGGTATTAGGTAATAACTGTGGGTTTTGTTGAGTGTAGATTTGGTAGAATGGTTTGACAGTATGCCAATAAGTTCAAAATTGCGATAGTAAACATTTTATTAAGACGTATAAGAAATAAAATATAAAAAGTTATCACGTTATGCCTTCGTAAAAATAATATAACACTTGTTTGACGTAAACTTTTATTTTTTTGATGTCGGTTTGCGTTGATTGTTGATTTTTAGTTTACGCGATTTAACTAAACGGTTTAAATTAAAAGTAAACGTGTAAAAGTTCAAAGTAAATAGTTTTAAATCTAATGACATAAAATGATCTGAAATTTCATGTTGTTACACTAGGCAAGGCTTGTCCTTTGAAAAAATAAGGGAAGGAAGACTAGCTACTAGGTTTTTTTGGCTAATTTTTTAATGTTTTTGAAGTTGATGTGAGACAGTCTCTTATGTCACAACCAGTTTATGCTTTGGAAATGAAACAAGCATTGCTCTCTTCTTGATAAGATGACATGTCAATAATATATAATCTTTTCTTATAGGGGTAACAAGCAGAACTTCTTCATTTTGGTTAAATATGGTTCCTTGAGTCTTGGTGAACAAAACCTTGTAGTTTGCATCACATAAGTAACCTTTATGAACGAAACCATTTTGGGTAACAATCAGGTTGTGTTTCAAACCATTCACATAAGTAACCTTTATGAAGGTAATTCCATTGCAGTTCGCTGAGCCTTATCCCTCTGTGTCAAATGAAGAGTTATCTCCAATACCACTTTGGGACTTGATACATATATGTGGATATATTGTTTAACCTCTATCATGTGTCTAGAACAGCCACTATCTAGATATCATACAGATCTCTTTTAGTAATCCTACACAGATAATGAAACTAATCAGTTTCTCTTGTGAACCTACTTTTCAGTAGGTTCCTTTGAATACTGATTAGCAATCCTTTGTTTCCAATTCTAAGGAAAGATAATTTTACCATGAACAAAGGTTTCATGGGCTGTACTTCCATAGATTTCACATCTAGGATAGTATTCACACTCATTAGAGTGATGGTCATTGAACCCAAAATACTTGCATGGTTTGAACGGTATAGAAGTAACAAGTACCCTTCTTGATGAAGAAGCTTGGGGAGTCTAAGACTTGATTTGGGCGAGGGTCTTTTTCATGACAATTTGTTCAGAATGTTCTTTGGCCAAATGGCTAGTCCCTTTGCAAATGGAGCACTGAGGATTATTGTAACAATCCTCAAAGAGGTGATTTTCAAATCCACAATCTTAGGAAGGTCAAAATTTGACTTTTTATTTGTTCTTTCCAGACTTAAAACTCCCTGTATGAGAGACAGATGTAGTTTTTTTAGAGGAAGGCTTAATATGTTCTTTAAGTCCTTTGACTTCTTACATCAGGATGACAAGAAGTTCTTCAGAGGCTGTTTCAACCTTTTTCTCAAGTTTTTTATCAGAGACAGAGGATGACTTGGTTTGAGTCTTTTTCTTGACTGACTTGTTGAGAGATTCTTTCTCTTAAATACATGTTTAGCCTTGTCAGAGACTATTGAGGTCTTAATCAGATCAGAGACTTGAATAACATCCTTTGATGTTCTAGTGGGATCAACCATTGATAGTTTGGGCAATGGAGGCAAAGATTCGTGAGTGTTATTTACCGACTCATTGTCAGAGTCATACTCGATTTCATTCCTAACAGGAGACTCTTCATATTTTACAAAAACAATATCCTTTGTGGATTG